>CM067353.1:83843670-83888670 GCA_034190875.2 Urechis unicinctus
TCCAAAGTTCACTTTCTTGCTGCAACGGCTACGAGTACCGAGTTTGCTGTCTTTAATGTAGGTTGCTGGTCCAATATGTGTTACTCAGAGTGCAATTTCTTGTTATACAACCTTTTAATCCTAATATCATCGACAAACAATACCAAAATATATATGAGAGGAATTATACGAAGGGAAAGGGTTGCAAACCTTTCAAACCATGTTGACTGCTGTAGTTTTACTGTATCACTAGTACAACATTTGTAAAAAACAGGGATACCTTGTTTCTCTGCTTATGTGCGTCGGTTAGATTGCAATCAAAATACCTTGGTATGACATAATGTTTGAATAGACTGTGAAAGACTTTGCGGTGTCAGCTAATGATATGAGCTGTGAGTGAGATCAGTTTGATTGAGGTTTTCGCTCTGATCCCTGTCCCGCGTCGTTTCCACCCATTTTATACTTAAATGTGTATGGTGCTTCTGGAACAAATCCAATAAT
The DNA here is from genome assembly GCA_034190875.2 of Urechis unicinctus. Classification (NCBI taxonomy): domain Eukaryota; kingdom Metazoa; phylum Annelida; class Polychaeta; order Xenopneusta; family Urechidae; genus Urechis; species Urechis unicinctus. Next base: position 83,844,151 of record CM067353.1, read on the forward strand.
GTATTGTTATTACTGACGACTGCCCAATTACGTTACAACATATTTGAACGATAACAAGGTTGTTGAAGCAAATGGTAATATGACAGCAAGCTATATTTGCAGCCACGTTTTGAATCCAGATAAGAAAAACTCGCAGTAGCGTGGCTATCTTAGAGCGTACCCCATTCTATATTCGGTGCAGATACGTATTCAATATACTGGGGTTGTTCTATTGAGTTAATCGAGAGCGTTATTCCTAACTCTACATCTGTCGTTCTTGATTTCCCGTGTCTGTTTATTGCCTGAGTCCCACGGATCAATCCCTATCACGCGATGGACCAGGAATGTCAGCATAAGGAAGCAAATCATTCCTCAATTGTTTGCACAAATGCAACCTCTCATCGGGTTTGGGTCTCACGCATACACTGTGCTCGAACTAAAGTATTCCATGTGTATTTGTTGTTGTGTGTTAGATATCTGTTTATCGAAGTAGACGGCAGGTACTTTGCTCTTAATCAATACATAATTATTGTGCCGTTCATCATAGCGTCTGCATATTGCATAAAATTGCAAGCGTGGTCGTGTTGTTAACGATATATGCTGTGTCCATTGAACGACTTTATTTGAAGTGCGTTTAGAATTGTGTTGATCAGTTACCTTGTACAGGTATGCATAGACTTATGCTTAACGATATAGTATATGCTGCATTACATACATACAAAGCATAATATAACTTCTAGCTTTTCATCTTGCTTACTGTTTAATATAGCATTGCTCATTTAGGGCTTTTTCACATCCAGCTTGATAAATATCAGTAAACACGACGCGGTAATATAATGTGCTCGCCTAATATGTTGATCTCACGTCATAACAGAGAGCAATAAATATGTTTAGGGAAATAACATTATATTATGTCAAACATTTCTTATCGTCTTGAGGCGGCAATCTGGACGCCTTGGCGTAAGTAGTGATAACACAATGAACAACTTTAGGCTTAAGCGCTAACTGTGCTCGTTGATGTACGTAATAATGTTAGTCTATATTTGCGCGGCTTTACTCTGACGTATCGCTTGAATAGTGATAGGAGAGGATTGATTACGGCCATTGTGCACTAGTAATACTAGTAATTTATATTTGTGTCATGAAACTAAAGAACATGACCAGCTTGTTACCGCAATCAGACAATAATGCATGAGGAATAATTTGCATATAACTCCAAACAATATACAATGTTTTTAGAGGGCTGCAGTTGATAATTTTTATTCACCATTTTGCATGCTCATGATGTTCATAGCAACCTATATATCAATCTGATGTACACATCATTACATGATGCTATATTTGACATCACTGCAACTATCCCATATAGAAATTCATGCCTCCTTAATATGATCGCCGGATTAACTTTTTCTGTTGTGGTATTTATGAGAATAAATCATCTATCACGTTGTTAATCAGCACATGCAATGGTGAATATAAAATAATGCAAGATTACTTATCAAAAATATATCGCATGTTCTCTGTTGAGAATAAGATAAGAACCACTTCCACCGCCTTTGGGCAGTGTTTGTGCAGGATTTACAAGAGTTTACTGGGTTCAATGCGCAATTCTGCTGACAAATAATTGGTTGATTAACTGACAGTTAGTTATAATGCGTAATAAAATATCATCATAGCGACAGCTACTCAAGTAGCCCGAGTAGTTCTAAGTTGACAACCAGCAGCCTGCGACTTTCTCGTCTTAAATATAACTAAACAGTTGAAACTTACATAATGCAACAGTATTGGTTACTCTCAGTATATTTAATGTTTCAATGTTTGTGTTAGTATAAAGATCATAGAAAGCTACTCATTACAGTTCTAAACAACCAACGAAGCGTCAGTTAGAGCAAATAATGGTGCATCAAGTTCACAAATATGTTACAATAAGGATCGTGTAACGGATATATTCATTGTATGATAACAATCAATCAACTTTGTGCCACTGTATCTTTTCTATTGTATCTATTTACGTATTGGCGTTCTGTGTTAAACGGAATTAGTCGCAAGCAAGTACAACACCTGAAAATGGGGTTATTGCTGCTAACAGCGTCTATGCAGTACTATATACATGATCAAATGGAAACATGTAGATAATTGTGAACAGCTATGATGATTTCAAAACACGTCACTCTGTTTGTTTTGAAAGCAGTTATTATCGTTTACCTCGAAGTAATGCGCACTAACTGCCTTATCCTTGTCGCCCACATGATAATCATCAAAGCATTCCACGATATGATCAGCATCTTCGATCAATAGTTATTGCATGTATCATCATCTGTTCAGCCATGGTTACAAACATCCTCGCCAACAATGGAAAGCCTCAATAGATATTTTCTTACCAGAGTTTTACCTCACCATGCTAATTCAATAAATTGCTCTGAGGTCATAAATTGCATGGTCACTCAGCCGCTGCCATAAGTCGTCTGTTAACAGCCAAGTGATCCAGCGTATCGGGCTGCTTTACGTTCGTCGGGGGTAAAGTTATCTTTATGGTGGGTCTTTGTATTGATAGACCATGTCTGTGTCAGTGGACCACGTAAGTTAACACGACCTTAATGCCTGTTTGACTGCCATCACTGACATCACAAATACCAATATTTGCCTCTGAACAGATCAAAAGAAGCGAATGCGCACTGGCTCCATTTATCTAGGCCACTGTTGACGAATGCATATTTGCGCCATGATTGATCCTCTTTGCCATCATGAGGTTCTGCTTTTTAGAATAACTGCTTCAGCACATAAAAACATATCATGCAAATGAAATGTTTGCTATTTGCTAATGTTCATTGAACAAGAAGCATTTATATTTGGAGCAACAAGCCGTCTGATGGATATTTGTTTGCATTTCACTGCAATTGAACGTACTATTAACGTGGCTGGTAAAGCTTAACTTCTAATGTGAATACCTGCATCATACATTGCTATAACATGTGGATGTATCGAAGCTTTACTGGTGATTATATCAAAAGTCTGCGAATATTCATGTTGCGAAACGACGCTAGAACATGGTTTCTATATTTGACACATATATCCAGAATGAGCAGATATATACAGGGCGTTACGCACGGGGTGTTATTTGAGAGGTTTGCCGCTTGGTTAATCAATGGAACATTTTAGAGGACCTACAATATATCGGAGTACCCCGTATTGTGCTCAACCGATCCATACATCAACATACGTTCGCATGCTAATGTATCGCTATTTTTCACATTCCGAAGTTGTCAACATAAATTAGTAGCTGTCAATTGCACGAATATTACTCGGTAGAAAGGATGCGGCAGGTTTGTAGAAATATGAGTTTTCTTTTTATCAAGTTGTGGTCAAAGTCATCTATTTTGTATTATTTATTATGTGCAAGGGACGGGTACATGTTCACGCAAAATCACATTTTACAATAAATCATTGCCAGAAACATCGCAAGTTACATCGTAAAAGGGTTATAGAGCCAAGCTAGGTCATCTCTTCCTTATAGACCAGTCGCCCGTTACATACTCATTTTGATGACACATTTTAAGGAACATCAAACCATCATCATCATCATCATCATCATCATCATCATCATCATCATCATCATCATCATCATCATCATCATCATCATCATTATTATCATCGATATCCACAACATCATCCTCGTCATTATTTTAAAAAATATTGTAGAACCCTTTTTATTTTGAAAACATACTTTGCCATTTTCTCTGTCCTTTACCGCCGCCATCTTTTGCATCATCATCATTACTATCTGCATCATTAACATTTTTCACCATTATCGTCCCCGGTATAATCTTGATAGCGGCTTTATGGATAGTGTTCACCATTTTAGTAGCGACTTTGCAATTGGATACCTCAGCAAAATGAGGAATACATTAGCTTTAGGGTCATACATCTCATGAGCAATCGGACTAGATATTTGCATTTAAGCCGCAGCATATTGAGCCGGCTTATCGGAAAGAAGTCGCCAAGGCTTATCTAATGGGAGGTGTTTGTGTTGATAGCCGATGTCTGTGTCACCCGACCATGTATGTCAAGAAGACATCAATGCCCCTTGAAACTGTTAACTACCACCTTCTGCATTAACCGTGCCATCCCAATAACGAAGAATTGATAAATGAGGTAGTAGAGAGAGAGAGAGAAGATAAGAGGATAGAGAGAAGATATATCAGAGAGATATATATAGAGAGATATATATATATAGATCTAGAGTATATATAGATATATAGATATATAGAGAGAGATATAGATATAGAGATATAGATATATATATAGAGAGAGATATATAGATATATCTATATAGAGAGAGAGATCTCTATATATAGATATATATATAGAGATATATCTCTATATATATATAGATCTATATCTATATCTCTATCTTCTCTATCTCTAGAGAGATGTAAGATATATAGATAGAGATCTATCTAGAGAGAGATAGATATATATATATATAGATATCTATATATATATAGAGGTATATAGATATATATAGAGAGAGATATATATATCCGTATATATATAGACGGAGATAGAGATATTTAGATCTATATCTATATCTATATCTCTATATATATATATATACATATATATATAAATGTATATATATATAAATATATATATATATATATATATATATATATATCTATATACATATATATATACATGTATATTTCTATGTAAATATGCATATATATGTATAATGCAATAGATTATTCCCGAACACACCAGAATCATGTAGCCATAGCTAGCATGTGGCAAACATACAATTGGCTGTTGTTTATTATTTTACGTTCATTGATACTTTGATAAATGTATTGGTGCGATTGAGACTGGCAACTGGGCGTCTCAGAGAACATTTATAATTAGTAAACCCGATACTCGGACTGAACATTGTTCCATGTGTGCATCAATGCGCGGTCAATATGCGATTATCTGATGTCAATTTAGGTGGCAACTTTATTACTTCAGCGTAGAAAATGTGTGGGCACTCCCTATTGAAACGATTTTTTCTTTTTGAACACAACGCGCATTACCTTACTTTGCAACGGCACTTAGGTAGTTGTTATATGATAACAAGATCAATGCGCTACATAAAACATAAGCTGTAATGTTCGCATATATATGTTTATGTTGCAACAATTATTCATTGTTGTAGATGACAAAAAACTCTTTTGCTTTTGAAAGTCGCTCGATCCAATGTTGTAGGAATGCACAGCAGATTGTTGCTACGCGTGGACACAATACCAACTTGTAGATATTATGTCTATACTTCAAAGCCACACATTTTGTTATTGGAGTTATCTACGGTGATGAAGGCTATTTACCTCATGTCGAGTATTCACGGATGAAATACGAATTCAAGAGTCTGTAATAGGTACAATGCATAATGCATCACTGATGTTCTGATATTGTTCATACAAACGCAGGTGTTACCACTCTATTAGGTTGAAAAAAACCAGGAACTGATCACAACGGTAATAGCAAACTACTATGATAGAAGACTAAGAGAGCTGAAGTGCTTCCGACTACTTAAAGTGAGTTTTATGTTTATAAACCTAATGGCTACTGTAATTGTCTCCTACGTTGATGTCATCAACAGTACCACACCTATGATCAGTAATCATATTCATCAGCATATTTCCATCACCAGTATAAACATCACAACAGACATCCAAGTAAACACAGATGGCCCAGCGATACCTAATAATAAATCAGGCTTTGGGTTATGCACTGCATAGACAATCAGGGCGCATTTGGTTTTGGATCACAGCATATTAAATCGTCTTATCGTGATGCTTTGGACCCACCGGCAAGGAATTTTCTTGGACAATTATATGCGGTGATAGCAGACATTAGTATATATATAGTGTCATAATTTGTTCAGCTGTGATATCCGTTTTCATCGCATATAAAAGAGAGATCACCGATCTTTAGTACAGCATGCACATTACGATATATTTGGCTTTTCAAGATTCAATGTCTTTAATTCAGGTAACACAAAAGATTTGGTCGCATATTGTTAGGGGTCCAGTATCTCGTTATGCCACCTTTTAAACTCAAGACTCATATGTAATCCACTAAGCGTATATGTAAAGGGGGAGGTAAAGAATACAATAGGTCTTAGCTGGGGATTTCAGTTTTAGTCATAGTGGGTCAGTTTCAGTGAAGCCCACACTGATAAGACTTTTTGTAATTTTATATATAGCGATTTGATTGTCTTTTGTATATAGTGTTGTTGGTAGGCAATATAAAGATAAAAATTACAAGCTGCAACTAATTTGTGCATGTACTCAAATATGCTATACGTAAGAATCATGAAAGAAATCATGAAAAGCCCATATATGCATGTCGTTTCAAATAAATGTACTGGAATACCCGCTCAAACACATGTACACACACACTGAACAGCTGCACTGCCAGACTTCATACTGCTGTCCAGATAGCTAAAATGTGAATCATAATGTGAAGTCTAGTCAATGATTTGTGAAGTTAGTGGAATATTTGGTTTTGATTCGCTTGTTGGTATGATAAATATGCGGCAAACCATTTGAAATACTGGCAGGCAGGATGCTGTAAATACTGCTGCTATCCGTTCGGCTGGTGCATAATATATAATATACAGTTATTTGTAACAAATAGTTCAATGCAAAATAAATTAGTCAATAGTGTATTACATACAAACCTTTTTATTTGTACCATAGTTTAGAGTAATAACGTCTTTATTTGGTTGTATATTTAATACCCATATCAGCGGTATTTACTTACTGCTCTACACCTTACAATAAATATCAGTTCTTGATGCGATTACATGAAGTGTATGGCGAAGTTAGTATATTGTATGCCATTACGTATTGATATGCTGGAGACACTACGACCTGCTTGTTTCAACGTGAAGCAGTATGGCAAAATAAAATACTTCATAACCTAAAGATGTCCCTACAACTTGCGGATTGTCATTCATAGCAGTCCCTCGAATTATCACCCAAAACAAAGCATGCCTTGTTTGCGAAGGGAGCTGATACGTTAATATGCCTAAAGAATATGCCGTGTTTTGTTTACGTATACTGTGGCCGTTTTTCTAGTTTTCAGGCCTGCTTTGCTTTGCTACCTCATGCCACTGGCTGCCCTTCAATATTAAAAGGACACATGAGACTCTGATGCCAAAAATAAAGCCACTAGCGATGTTTTCGAAGATGGCAGGATTCAGAAACGCATGCCTATCATCAACCCACCTATTGTGTCTCGATTCCATTCATTTGGCCAGGTCATAAAGGCTACAAAGCAATGCCAAACAATACTGTCGTGAGCCGCTCCGCAGAATGCGCTACAAGTATCTTACGCAGACACTTGAGTTACGCTGGAATAACATGTGAAAACCTAAAACCAATAATCAGAACAGCCGTTAACCTGATAATAGATGCTTGACGTACGGCGGCTTTTTCGAATGTGCCCCGTTTTAAAAGTAAACAGTCAGCATGAGTGGTGATCTTTTTAATGTTTATTTTATTTGGTTCCTAGCGTGGATGTTGCGCGGACCTTAAAAGGTCACCAAGGTGGATATCGACTTTAAGCAGAACACCGTACATTGACATAACGTCCGTGTCATTGGGGTTTTTGCAGCTATCTTCCATGTCAGCTTGATTTATCAGTGTTTTTGCATAATCTTTTCAGTGAGACAAACCGAACATCGATGTGATGCATCATTTAATGCCTCGCAATATAAGTGTCAAATATAATACGACTTTGCACAACTTATTAGCAAGCTGTGTTATGCTAGTCGGCGCCCTATGTACTACAAACCATGATTAGGGGCTCCCTATTCAAGAGTGAATGTGGCTGTACTATATCAAGTACACTGTGCTAAAAAAAGTTATAAATGAAAGAAAGCTACATAAGTAATGAAATTAAGTTGCAGTATGTGCATCAATACATGATGCCTTCCACCGCATCCATGCATAAAAAAAAATTGCAAAGAGGTGGGATTAGCAGTGGGTGATTACAATATGTGGCGAACTACATTACCTCAGAAATAACCCAGTTATACTCCTAGATACTACCCTACTGCTTACCAGGATTCAGAAAAATATTACTTTCTATCAGCCTGCAAATATATCACTTTGTTGTGAAACTTGCAATGCTATTTGTGTTGTCAATGCAAAGGGCTACATGCCAACGCGTGATGACGGATAGGTTGTAAGCGTGCGAAACAATTTTAAATCCGCCCCAGTCGGCCGAAGATATTGTGCGAATCGCTTTATCAACAAATCATGCTAATAGGTATCAGTGGTTCTTTTTAACTATGAGACAAATCGACCATAATCGTGATTAATTCGATCAATTCAACGACATGTTTTAGTTAGCATTGAATGCATTATGAGTTTCGTTAGGAAATCCTGTATCAGTGCCTTTAAACATAGTGTGAAATATATTGCCAGTTTTATGCTAATATTTTATTTGTTTCTAGAACTCTGGTAATTCTCGGTTAATGAATCCCGATTTGACACACTGTTAACAAGCCTGCCTTGAGAACTTTTTTGCATGGGCTAATAATCCTCCTTTAGTAGTTTAACACATAATAACATCGGGATTTGGCATGAACTGGCTCAATTCGTTTAGTGGCCAACATGTTGTTGCAGTGAGAAGCTACCTCTCATAATAGAAACGCAGCGTAAAGCAAGTTGGTGACTGTACGTTGGGAATCGCAGAAGTTGACCTCTACCAAATGAGTCCAAAACCCTCCTGGTAAAATTTTGTTTATAAACATATTTTGATAAACCACGACGAATTATGTAAGGTGCAGCGCTGCAAGTGTATTTTGATCAGCTACCGTAATATAATTTCAAAATGACGATAATTTTGAAATGTATCAAGATGAATAAAATATGTAAAGAGGCAATTTATGCCCTATAATGAGGCAGGGAATTTTGCACATGCGGTTGCTTTCCAATTTAGCGCTGTCTGTATTTTAAATACAATATAGATTAACAACATTACGCTTGCATCGATGCTTTTATCGACACCATAGTTCAAATATTGAAATTATCAAGTGTTCCAGGATAAGCACTTCCATAGCACCATATAAAAATCTAAACGCAATACCTCCTTGGCAATAAAGTTGCAGCATCCGGCAACACAAAGTGCAATTTTGTGTTTTTAGCACGCAGACAGGGTGCTGGAAATGGAAAATTCGTGCTCTAAAGGTTTGTCAGTCGTGCTGCTTTTGGCTGTTATGTTCGATTCAACATCAACCCGCATTTAGACATCCAGTGCCATTGCCGATTGCGTTAAATGCAGCGATCCCTGCTACATTTGTGTATCAAGCTAGAACTGCGGGCAAGAACGACATTATAAAAATATTTTCTATAAGTCGGCTATATGAAGGTTTCGTTTTCATAAACTCCACTGCATTGACTGCATGCAAGTATGGTTAATAGTATTACAAACAGTAGGCTTCAAGGATTAATACTTTGTATAATATGATTAACTTATCTAAAATGATTAATTCCTCTCATGTTCATTATAATTATTTTGCGATCACCAACATGCGTTATAGCAATATATTTATCAGGTAAAATTGCTATGAAACCAATCTATATAATTTAAGTTATTTGAAATAACCTGACACTGACATACCTGTTTTCATTGTTGTATATATCTTGCCTTGAGCTTTGGGTTGACATTGATTACTTCTCGCTTAAAGATAATTGTAGGGCCGATCCGATGCTATCCAGAGATGTCTAATGTGGTGAACAGTTTATCAATCAAGATATTGTCGTCCACGCAGCCGAAAGTTGCTGCTGACACTTTTAATATCAGTAGTAATGTACTATTTGCCTTATACCGATATCAATGTTATGCTTTGCTATTAATGGGGTTATGTAGCCGTTTCTTTTCCGCGATTAAAGAAGATTATGGAGGCCGTTTTCACCTAGTGACAAGAGAGAGTCGACAGAGGATAACGCGTTCTTATCACCATCATTGGGTCATTTATTTAGATCAATTTAAGACAAGTAAGATGCGACACACAAAATTTAAACACCAACTGCACTCTAGTTTCCCAACCATGTTTTAATTTGAATAAACCCGTAGGTGGTAGAATAGATCATCCTCTAGCTGACAATTAAATGCGACTGTCTTTATCAACTTCATCGGTAAAATGTATATAAAAGTACCAACAAAGAACAACAATTCCACATCTCGTATGCTCGAAGCTATAAGAAGTAATAAGGTTATCGATACATAATGTCAATGTAATCAGTAAAGGAGCGATAAGTGCAAACAACTTCTAAAGTAATCCATTATTCTGCCGAGCTCCCTGAATAATATGTGCATAACTGTCTTTGTCATTTCCTTGGGCAATTTCTATACAAACCTTATATGATTCAGCGCACTACAGGTGCTTCATTTCTTCCGTTTAATTCCTCATTGCTGCATTTAGCGGTAGGGGGTCGCATATTTCTTTTCTGTAGCTAGAAATGCTGCACGTCGAGGGAAGCAGTTTTGTAGAGTTAATATATATACGCTATAATCATTTCTGATATTATTGAGCGATGATGGAAAGCTTTCCGAAGAAAACTTAAAAGTAACGCTTTTGCAGGGCTCCAACGATTTGTTTTAAGTGGGAACCATATGCATAATGGCCTTTTAATGTCCCATCTGCGATCTTTACCGACATGTTATTGCTCGTCAATTGAGTATTCCTGCACAACATCAGCAAGAAGTAGTAGATTTCCTATCAAATTTAAACAGCTATTGATGATTATGGCAAACCTGTCTGCAGTGTGCGTCACAAATCATCTCTAGGCTCTTTCAGTGGTGCTATATTTGAGTTTCGATATTTTACAAAAATACCAGGGCATCGTCTAACTACGAAATAATCGCGTACACCATAATAGCATATTGAAGATCAAAACTAGGTCTAGCTATTAGCAGTTTTCAGAGTTGTACGTTTATAGAGTAGTGCGTAGTAAATGTATTGCAATGTGTAGCCCGACTGGGTATTATGCGTGATGTTTGCGTTAAAATTGAACCATCGTTTACATAATTTTTGTTTCATGTTAAATTGATGATGTTACCTGAAAACGCCAAAACATAGGCGAAGGATGTCATCTGAGGATAAAATTGCGTTATTTGAATTGACAAAGAGATCATGCAGACTATATATAGAACGTATGTAAATGGCGCTAGCAGGACAATTATCATCAACTTAAATAATATGCATCATCACATCTATGCAATATCACTAAAAGTTTGAAATATGCGTAAGCATTCAATATTACATAGTGCAAATGCTCCTCGTGTGGGTTACTGAGGGGTGCGACAACTGGTAGCCTGTTTGGCGAATTACCCTGTGTACCAATAAAGCTTCCATTGCAGTACTTTGCTGCCGTTCTAACCGCCGGCTATTGCAATTTATCTTATTACCATACGGATCCTTTTACAATAGTATGTGATATCGAATTCTCCAATTAGATGCATGTCTAAGAACTAACCTAATGGTAGTATCTATGCTATGTAGCAAGACAATTCCATTCCTGCGATTCTCGTCGGCAGTAAGAGCAAATATCCGGTAGGCCCGACGTTATTATGCAAGTTTAATCGCGCCACAATATCCTCGGGCTTGCTTGAATAGTCTTCTGACCTTTATAGCTTTACGTAGCCAATTTACTGCATTATTCCTGCTAGATATAGGCAACCAATCTTCCTAGTTGATGGGATCAGTTCTGTGTGGGGTTTAGTCGCCTTTGGTCTAATATTTGTTATACGATCCCACAAATCCAAGGCCAACACATATGGCGGATATCTTACTCCAAAGCGTGGGCGCATTCTATTAAATAGATACCATTAAATATATTATGCGGTTACAGTTCAGTATATTCATGATACATAAGGGTAAAATCTTCTAATGGGACAGACCTGTGCTTCTATCATGTTTATGCATGCTTGGCTAGATGAGAGGGTGTAACATTGAACTGGAGACAACCGGAGAAAATTGCGATCTACAGTAGCTCACACCTTACGTCAGCCAGTATTTGTGTATTGATGTCATATCGTAGGACTTCGTATTCATGGTGTATATCACAAGGCCCTTGGGCAATATATACATCCTTTTGTTGAGAAACGTACTGCTATCGAACGTTAATTGAATATGTTGTGGGGGCATACAGTGTCTTTACTAAATGCTTCCTTGTGTCAACTGAACTGTTCGTAAGAGTGATGATCTGTGATGTTGTGTGATTTATATATATATATATATATATATATATATATATATATATATATATATATATATATATATATATATATATATATATATATATATATATATATATTGCGCCTCTGCATATCCTGTACATCACCATGAGAGCAGATATATGTACCCGTCTTCTCAGTATATATTCGAACATTTTAAACCGCTTAATGCAAAAACAATAAAAACAATATGTACATGTGCTGTGTATAGTATCCTATGCGTCACAATTAACTTGTATTGTATGAAAAGTTGTTTTCTGATAATGCTTTATCCTCAAGCAAAAATAACGCAAAGAAGGCACCCACTGGCTGAGAATGCAAATTTCCACAGATGGTGCGTCATGTTGATCGTAAAGCACTATAACAAGCCTTACTAAGGTGACATATGCCACGAAGTACTGATTGAAGAAACAAAAGGACGCTACATATTTCAGCAACTTATTTGTATCACGCACAAGATCAGTTGAAATCAGCCTAACACGCGATGTATTCACAAATACAACGACAGTGAGGTTTGCGCAAGGAGTACGCGATCATTGTATGTAGCCAATAAAGCACCCACTGTAGCACCCCGGTACCATTCATATGATACTAGCCTAATAATTAATCTGGGTTACCTTTAGCAAATCCACTACTGAACTAGTTCAATGAAATACAAGATCAGCTATCAGTAAAGTTCATCTCTAGGCAGTGAGAGTTGGTGCTTTAATGAACTTGCTCATATAAATCAAACCCCGATCGGGGTGGTATGTGGCATTGCTTCTGTCTGCCTGATCTTATAATGGTTATCAGGACGGGACAAGTCTGTTTTGTAACCTCTGCATCTTGACAATGTCAACCAAGATATCCGCAATCCAATGCGATGCGTGATGCAATTATTCCGCTCATGGTGTACATCTTGGCAATGTATGGTCCGCTCTGGATAATAGTTATTTTCATTTTCAATATAATAAAAAATAATGAGCCGTCCTTGCACGCGCTCTTTGAATGAATTGACATGGGAGTCTGTGTTTAAGGCTGTCATGGAGGATGTTGTTGTTCTGGGGGTTGGGATGGTTTATCCGGCGGATTTAGATGTAGATTAAGTGGGATATAATTTTACCTACTGAAAGGAATTTCATTATTTTGAGTGAGGTGCTTACAGGCGACAGGGAGGCTGAAGTTACCAAACGATTGTGTATTACTCTGTACACTAATGGTGGTATGAACATGATGTATAACAGCTGTGCGTCGCTTAAAACCAAGGATCCCTGCTCAACGCAACAGGTCGGGTAAGTTTACTGCTGTCTTTTAAATTAATTATATACAATTACTGTGTAAGCGTAGCATAACAAATGAAAGGTGAGAACATCAAGTTTGGTGAGCATGGCAATCTTATATTCGCTAAAGGTAGAATTGATTATAGATGCAATGGCTGATATTGCCTGGTAGGTCGCTAACGGTGTTCCAACGAGTACCCTTGCTATATTACTATTATTATTATTCGGATATTTGTCAGTGATTGTGGTTGGAGGTATCGTGTTTAGGAATGCTATTATCATCTGATTCTCCCTGAATACAGAAACCGGGACTTATCTTCCATAATTCATAAATTAATAGCGGTACGAGCAATAAATGTTGAAATGCCGATTCCATATTTTTTTACAGTTTTTGCTTCGAAATGTTAACAAGACGATATGACTTATAAGATATCGATTAAACAGCTCTTTTGTAAAATCAACAAATGTATCGTCTCACGATAGTATTCACAATATCACTGCTGATATATTGAAGAGTACATACTTAAGGTTAGGTTAATAGTTCCGTATTCCGAAAGAGTTTGACTATACCATGGCGTATATTACCTCGGCACATATTCTGCGACTGCGACTGTTTACCGCTTTAATAAGTAAGGGACATCCGGCTCCTTCTCTTCTGCTCACTAGTTTGAGAGCATCACATTTGCCTTGCAGCCAGTCGTTATAGTGAACGGGACTATAGGTTCGATGAAGGCGGTGGTAGTTAAAAAGACATTAACGAAGTCTTGACGTATATGGTCGCTGAAACAGGCATTGGCAATAACTCCGACTTCTTCTTCGAGAAGCATAAAGAAGAATGATATGCTGGTTAACTGTGCAGTGGTCAGTAAACTTATGACCCAAGGCGTCACCCTTGGAACATTTCTCCCCACACAAATTTAATGCCGTGACTTGCATTTGGAACCATGGGAAAACACAAACCAGATGTTTGAAAAATGACGCTTGGGACGATGAAAGTGACGGCAAAACAGTCAAAGATATATGCGATATATGAACATAAAATTTAAATTCATATATTCATGTACATATATACGTAAAAGAATCTATATACATATAAATATATACATATGTGTAAATATCTAAACATATATATGTATAATAGTATATATACATATATATATATATATATATATATATATATATATATATATATATATATACATATATATATGTTTGCATATATAAATATGTATATATGTATACATGTATAAATATATATAATTACTATATATATATATGTATGCATATTTATATTTATTGATCTATGTGCACATATATGTGACATGTATAAGGGACACATATACATATATTCATATATGCCTATAGATGCCTATATATATATATCAATGTATATATATATATTTATTCATGTATATATATATATATATATTCATGTATGTATATGTTCATATATATATATATATATATATATATATATATATATATATATTCATAAATATATTTTTATGTAAGTACATTTTTGAAGATATACATCTTTTGAGATATTTGTACGTATTTATTTACCTATATTTATATATATATATATATATATATATATATATATATATATATATATATATAAATGTATATATATATGTATATATATATATACATATATATCTATACATATTTATATTTATATATATGTATATATGTATGCATATATATATATATATATGCATATATATATATTTATAAATATATTTGTATAGATATATATGTATATATACATGTATATATATAAATATTTATATATATATATATATATATATATATATATATATATATATATATATATATATATATATATGCGCTTATGTAGGTTAAGACATATTTGTGCATATGTATGCACATATATAAATCTATATATATCTTTTGTAGATATGTATTAGTTTATATATATGTATACATATATTTTCATATATTTGCATGTTTAATTATATATGTAAATATATATATATATATATATATATCTTTTTCAATATGTATATTTACATATATGTACATATGTATATTAAGATATATAAATACATATACATAATTATATATATATATATGTATATATATATTTACATATATATATATATATATATATATATATATATATATATATATATATATATATATATATATATATATATATATATATATATATATGTATATACATATATATACTTATACATATGTATATACCTATCTCTTCCATTCAACTGCAGGAGACAGATCATAGTGTAGCTTATATTATAACAAAAGCTATTAACTATACTAGTGTCATTTAAGGTACCATTCTGAGCCGAGCTGGGCATAAGGCATGTCCACTCTTTAGTGAACTTCCTCGCAATGACGCAAGTTGACTGCTGACGTGCTAGGGATCATTCGCCGTTTTTGGCAAACCTTGTTGGTTTATTGAGGAAGGGATGCCATCACCTTTTCATTTCTACAAGTCATTGTTGTGGTGACAATTGATGAGAATAGTAAGTGTTATGATTGACGGCTTAGGCCAGGCTCCCCCTGTAGAGTAGAACCATGTGTCATAATGTAGCGGTCTAAAGTCATAACGGTTTAAAGTGATAATGTTGACCTCCGCCAGGTCACGTGACGAGTGTTCTTTGATGTTGCCGAACTCTTTGAAGTTTAGAAATAGTTGCTGGGGGTCAGTCTAATTTATGCATGTATGTTAATGTTCTGGGGCCAAATGGAAGGCCATTTCAGTTTAAGTCACATTATATGTAATCTCCTGTGTAATGTTAATCGTATGTTTATATGTAAATGTCTTGGCCAACTGAAAGGCCATTCAAGTTTAAGGTGAATCGCCTTACATATAGCTTAGTGAATTCATGATGAATTAATGAGGCGTCTGCCCATTTGGTCGCACGCCAAACGAAATGGTATATAAAGACCTCAAGAACTGAGGAGAGGATCAATTCGGAATTCGGAAATCCAGAGAGACCAACCAGCTGCGTTGTCGTTATTCATTACCAACAATCTCTCTGGTGCGGAGTCTAGCAGTAGTGTGAAGTCTAATTCAGGGACTACACTCTGTGAAAATGAACGCGCAGAATGTCTTTGTGCTAGTGCATATCCAATCTAGGGTACTCTATAGCAGTAAGTAGACTTGACCTTCCACCACATCTGTCCACTACAAAGACACGACTGCAGCAATACGCTGATTCTAGCAGTGAAAGCAATCACGTCCGATCAATAAAACATTGAACTTGCTAAATAACTGTGGAGGGTTTGAAGGCGAGAGCGAAACCGATATGATTCTGATCGACCACCTATCCAATAGTAGGTAACGTGCCAGTTGATAATGGTATTTCATTTCTATTTATCAACTTAAAATGTAAATATTATATCAAGAAACTATTTTGGTATGCATCATGTAACAGAATTGCTCATGGCAACAAAAATATAGTATTGATATGGTAATGTGACACTATCAAGTCCACCGAAATACCAAAGCAACATTTGGTTCCAACAACTACAGTCTAAACGTTGGATTAACTAAGTATCAAATGCACATATTATAGCGCATGCTCAGCGTCAGTATAGGTTACTTGTATGGGATGTTACTGCACATTAAAGGTGTGTGATTACCTAAGAAAAATGAATAGAGATCAGAGCTTAATATGCCATCTCAGCCTATGCAAATACGTTTGGTGACTGGAATCACTTATCGATTTGTGGCATTCCATAAAGCTGAAATTGTGGGCTTAATATTGTCTTTGATACCCCGCGGAAATTGATTGAGAAACGATTGTTCACCTCAGAAAGTAGTCCACGCCAAAGCAAATAAATTCATACTTGTTGCAAATATTGACTTTAGGGGTAGCAAGATCCTTCTTATCTTTCATAGAAGTACCTGTCAGCGTCCGTTATTATCTGATATGACCTCCATCTCTAAGCTATTGAATTGATTGAATGGGCTATGCACAATGCGTATTGGCATAGGTTCATATGAAAATATGAGTCCTCTCTCATATATCATATTATTCAACGAAGGGCAGGTGTTCCATTCAGGAACACGATGTTATTCATCCTCCCTACCATGCCATACTGGTAGATGATAGGTAATGGTATGTGCTATTTCAATAGCAAATGAACCACTTCTGTCGATATTGCCTTTACGTGATACGCCTACGGCAAACATGTTGTGAAGCAAACGTTTAATAGGATGATCAATCAACTGTCAAGGACAAACGTAGTAAATATTCGAGGAAGCATACAATTTTAGGGGCCTGAAGCAGCTCAGTTGATATGGTTCCATCGCACAGAATCTTAATAAGATATTAATATCGACTTTTGATCTTTAGCACGTTACAGTGACTTTATATCAGCATTTATCGCCTTGGGACACTTCCTGCCGTATAAAACTATGTCGAACATATCTAAGCTACGTTAATTAAACTGAAATTAAATTCAGCATTTCAAATGATTTTGATTGAAAAGAATCGATAGCTATTCATATCCAGCAGTAGACATGAATACTGAAAGACCAAATTATTATCGCCGAACATGGTACAAGACGTGCATTTAAAATCATATGTGTTGATAATATTTGACCGTTTACACATGGTGTTAAGCCTGCTAAAATTCATCTAGAATATTACTAGTCAGCCAATACATAATTAATAATAGCATCGAACTGTGACATAAGAGTGGACCCTAAGCTTTTTGCATCCCTCATATACTGTTTCAGGCAGTCACTCGGTAGCACTATGAGATGAGCAAATGCGAAGCGATGGGTAAATATGCAAAGACTGAGATAATCGACAACTCTCTGGGGTCGGAGCTCATCACCTATCACCCAACGTTGAGTCAATTGCACTAACGTAGTCTATACTTAACATCCCCGTTTACTTATTTTCAAGGACAACATTCTCTGCATTGATAAGGTCAGCAACGCCAGGCATGATTTGCCAATACCAAGCCGAAATTCGATATTTTGTGTAGTTGAATGGATACCCAGATCCTTCTCTAGCAAGTGATGACGTGATCGTTTCGAGTTGTTCCATCATTCCTCTTCATGTTTTATGAGCAGGCATATAATGCAAGCGACAAAGTCAATAGAATAGCCAAACGCGTGCTTATTTATCGAAAGGCGTAGTTTTGAGGACTTGCCGCGTAATATCTTAGCTGAAAGTCTTCTTGTCCCCGGCGTAACATTGATAATCCATCCAATAGCAGTTATTGTTCTCAAGTGAGGTTAGGATCCGATTTATCTGCTACATATACCCTATTATGGACGCTCGCCATCCGTTATATTGGATATGACCTCGATATCAATGATTTATAGAAGATAAAATGAGCTATATACAAAGCGATTCAATATGGTTTTGTTATTATTCCACATCGTCAACCCTTTTAGTAAATAGCTTATAAAGTATGATACATATTTACATAATATTAAAATTATAAGCTGATTTAATCCAGTGGTGAGTACAACTGGCATGTTTCGAAATAAAAATTAAGATCAGTGAGTCTAAATGATTCGCATCTGTCTTGCATCGTCGTGTAACATACATTTATCATATTAAATCACTATTCCCTCTGATCTTATTATCATCAACCTGACCATGATCAGGGAGGTTAACTCAAGGTAGTCTTTACTATTCTTATAAACAAACTAATGCAATGCCACAAGACACTAGTTCACTTAACTTGTTCTCTTTTCTGTGCTCTTAAGTTCTTCCATCTTCGTTGTACTCCGACATCCCAGCCTCGTGCCTATTTCAGCCGTTAACCTCGTCTCTCTCTTTCTACCAATCCTAAGGCTCAAGTCTCCGAACTCTCATCATGCGACACATCTGTTTAATCATTATACGGGAAACAATTGTGAGGATGGAGGAGTCACTACTAAATTGATTGCAGCACGGGTTGCCCAGATTTGCCTTGACTACATGGCATAATAACCTATTCAAAGGCCCATATGGTAAACTGGCATAAGTTATGAACGACGCTCATGTCGTACTACTAAGAGAATTCAGTTTATCCCCCGTAGCTCTTGGCAGATGCTCCTGCTTGCTACCATTGAAAGATGGAGATGTATGTTAATACATATGGTTAGACTTTTTCAATTGCATGCGCATGGTGTTAATAGCAACATATATACAATGTGATGCATACATCATTACATGATGCTATATTTGACATCAAAGCTTTATATTCTCTGCGCAAATATATCAAACATATGGATAATTTTTCACTGAGCCCGGTTTAATTTTGGCGCGATCGATTCATTCTATATGAGAATACAATATCGGCTAAGTAAACGACCTATGATGATTGAGTTTTGACCAGCGCGATGAATTACAGTTGTAGTGTTTTGTTCTATGTTTTGCACCCATAACCATATGACTGCAACTTTCCCGTATATAAATTCATGCCTCCTCAATATGATCGCCGGATTAACTTTTTCTGTTGTGGTATTTATGTGAAAAAATCATCTATCAGACACACGTTGTTTATCGTCACATGAAATGGTAAATGTAAAATAATGCAAGAATACTTATCAAAAATACATCGCATGTTCTCTGTTGAGCATACGATAAGAAACGCACCGCCTTGGGGCAGTTTTTGTGCAGGATTTACAAGAGTTTACTGGGTGCATTGTGAATTCAATTATAACGCAGAACTTCACCTGGCGCAGGTGTTGATATTCTGCTGACAGATTTATGACTGGTAGGTTATGCATATGATCGAGATTGATGATGAAGCGATGCGGTTACGTCCGTGAATCGCTTTGAGCATTGGCAGAAATTGCGGCGCCGCAAGTTCAGTAAGCACACTTTAGCAGGTAGAATTAAAATCGGCAGTCCGGGTACTTAATAGTGAACTCTTGTTTGTTTATGCATATATTTAAGTTAAGCAATCCCATTGAGCATTATGCTAATACATAAGTAATGATAGCAGTGCTGTATGCCATCCCATATAATTGTCGCTTACAAAAACCGTTGGAGCTGTACTTGTAAGCGAATGCGATGCTCGGCTTAGGCAGCATATCTTTTCGTCACGCAAGTTGCTTAGTTTTGTCAGTTCCTTCTGTCTGAGTGCTTATTTGTAACTACATGGCGTTTGATACCACTTGAAAATGTCTGTCACAATTACAGTTTCCAAGCAAACTTTATCTTCCTTAATAGTGGGTTTCTTTTTTGCTGATTATCGCCATGACAAATATAGCGTCAGCAGGATTACAGGATCAAAACTGAGTTGTGGATATTGAATGCAGAACACCCGCCTTCAACTATTATGTAGCATATTTTGAGGCGACTCACAAAGTCCATCCGTTAAAATTCGCCCACTACGCATATAAAGTTACATCAATATACGATTGTTCTTTATGGAATCGTAGAATAAATCGTCAATTTATAGGAAATTGTGCCGATATTTGCACTAGAAAATATACATACAGACACAATGTGCAGGTATGTGCTGGTTGGATGCTGGACATAAGAATTGATCTAAAACGCGTAACATAGGGGTTAACAACCATTTTAAATGCAATTTATAAGCGAATTATATTAGCGCACTGAACTGCCAGAGCGCAGCAGATACCATTTATTGCTGCGCTACACCACAAGCAGTTAAGTATGCAATCAACTTTGGTTGCTGGTGACGCCATGACATGATTAGCCTTAGAAAGTAAAGATGATGAACTGGCGTATGCGATTGACGACTGATGATGCCTGTCGGAAAACATCCCCATGTCGCGTTAATATGCAGGATTCAGCGAAACACTCGTGGCTATAAGCATATGCATGCATCTGCTTACGTCCATTCCAAGAAGGTTATATAGTTTATTAATAGTCTTAAGAGAGTTACGAAAATCGTATAAAGTGGTCCCCTTGCGTGATCCATAATTTCATCAGAATACGTCTACTGCTTCAGGACACTTATTGCATTGCTATGGCTACGACTGCATTTCGTCTACATATATCCTTGACGAGGAGGATGAATTACCCTCAATATAGATGCGTAGAAGTGCCTAACGATGAACATTCCCTTCCGCTATGTTTTGACTCTTTCAGATAATCGTTTGTGTTATGTAGATGCCGAGGAGGGATATAATGTGTGATATCAAAAGGTTAAGCATTGTGAGGTCAACGGCGTCAGCAAATTCTAAGTCTATCAGCAAGTCCATTTTGTACCACACTTTATATCATTGATTGCGAGAAAGGTTTATGCAAAACATGGGGTATATATTATTGCTACAGTAGAGAGCGTGTTATCTTCATCGGTCTTCATTTGAGATGTTTATGATGAACAATTGCTGTGATGAAAGATTAGGGTTGATTGAGTGATTGCCAAGAATGGACCTAGCAGATTTTCGGGGCAGTAAAAGCATTTGTTTTTGCTCGAAAAAATATTGTATAACTGATAAAAGAAAAAACGTCTGCAACAGTTGATGCATGCAAATAAATCCAGGTCACACTAAAATAGCATATGATCATCTTTGCAAGTGGCCTTAACCAAGCGTTGTATTCTGAATATCTTGGAAATCTGACACGTTAAGTCATAGAGTTAATTAAACTGCTCTGGGGTCATAACTTGCATGGTCACTCAGCCGCTGCCATTAGCCGTCTGGCAACAGCTAAGTGATCCAGCGTATCGGGCTGCGATACGTTCATCGGGGGTAAAGTTATCTTTATGGTCTTTGTATTGATAGATCATGTATGCGTCAGTTGGCCACGTAAGTTAACACGACGTTAATGCCTATTTGACTGCCATCACTGACATCGAAAATAGCAGTCAAATAACTATGCTTACATTTTTGTGTACGCACTTGTGCACTAAAAATTAGCCGGAGAGATTTTATTCCCCGTATCATGTACGTCCGGCTTATTGTACTGTTCTCGGGATTTATTGTACATATATCCAGAATGAGGAGACATATACCGGGCATTTACCACAGGGTGTTATTTGAGAGGTTTGCCGTTGGTTTTATCAATGGGACATTGTGAACGCCTTAAAATATATCGTCGTTCACATTTTTGTGCTCAACTGACCCATACATTAACAAACGTTTCCATGCTAATGTATCGCAATTGTTCACATTCCGAAGTTGTCAACATAAATTACAGCTGCAGTTGCAAGACAATTACTGGTACAGCAGGTTTGTAGAAATATGAGATATCTTTTTATTAATTTGTGGCCCCAGACATCTATTTTGTATTAGTTCTTATGTGCAATGGAAGGGTACATGAGCACGTGGAAATCACGTTTTACAATAAATAATTGGCATACATCGCAAGTCACATCCTAAAAGATTTGTCAAAGGTTAAAGAGCCAATTCTATTGTTTTGTGATATCCAACAAGCGGAACAAAACCACGTTAACATGCCTACTTAGCTAAACCAATGTGTCTGCATACCTAACGAACCTTCCTTATCATTCCTAACTGACTACGTCGCTGCCATATCTTCATTTCTATTTCAGCCCCCTTATTGACATGCTTAGCTATTCTACATAGCCACCACTTTCTTGCTAGCGTATATTTACCCCATCACCCTACTCGTCTACATTTCTTAATAACCCCACATAGATCGACCCTCCTACACAGACAAATATAATTCATTCCCATGTTTTGAAGACATAGCCGCAATGGGAATCGCATCAAGCTAGGTCATTCCTTCCTTATAGACCGGCAGCCCGTTACGTACTTATTTTGATGACCAATTTTATGGAAAATCAAACCGTCCTCCTCCTCCTCATCATCATCATCATCATCATCATCATCATCATCATCATCATCATCATCGCCATAGTCATATTGATATTCGTTATATTTATCGTTATCATTATCAATGCCATCCACATCATCATCCTCATCATTATTTGAATAAATATTGTTGAATCCTTTTTATTTTGAAAACATTTTCTCTGTCTTTTACCGCCGCCATCTTTTGCATCATCATCATTACCATCACCATCATTAACATTTCCACCATTATCGTCCCCGGTATCATCTTGATAGCGGCTTTATGGATAGTGGTCACCATTTAAGTAGTGACTTTCGATTGGATACCTCGGCAAAATGAGGAGTAAAGCAGCTTTAGGGGCACACATCTCAAGAGCAATCAGACTAGATATTTAAGTTTAAGCCGCAGCTTATTGAACCGGCTTATCGTGCTCCCTTAAACACATCGGAAAGAAGTCGCCAAGGTTTATCTAATGGAAGATGTTTGTGTTGATAGCCGTTGTCTGTGTCACCAGACCATGTAAGTCAAGACGACATCAAAGCCCCTTCAAACTGTTAACTACCACCTCCTGCATTAACCGTACCATCACGTTAACGGGATTCGATAAATGCGGGTTAACATCTACATAAATGGTAAATAACATTTTGTATATATATATATATATATATATATATATATATATATATATATATATATATATATATATATATATATATATATATATATACATATATATATATATATATATATATATATGTAGAGATATATATATATATATATATATATATATATATAATATATATATATATATATATAAATATATATATATATATGTACATATATACGCATTTATATATGTGTTATATATGTACATATATTTATATAACGCATTTTATATATATATATATGCACATATATATATATATATATATATATATATATATATATATATATATATATATATATATATATATGTATATATATATATTTATGATTTATAACGTGATGAGTAGTGCTTGTCATATGTGTATGGAAAGGATATCAAATGCATCTATGAATGTCCCATTCATGGTGCGATATTATCTAAAACTCGCTGAAAGTGCTTATCCCGGGGCTTTTATAACGTTGTCATTTCATACCAGTATCTGAAATATGCAATTAATAATATTACTCCACATGAGTTGTGAAGATCAAATTGTTTTGTAACCTATTCATATTAGTCTCTTTCATTAACAAGTTAATAATGGGACTGTATTCTGACTAAGTTCATGTGTTTCAATTCTAAAGAACCTAACATTGATTAAAGCCATTTGAACTTCAGAGTCTGATAGTTTATCATACGTTTCACCGCAGAAAATATGCTACTTGAGGCACAGGGCAATCAATATTTATGGAGATGTCATGTCTGGAGCTTCTCTGTGGTTGTCAGATACTTTGAACTCTACAGTGTACCTCTTGGCCAATGATGATGACTTGGTCAAACTCCAGGTCAGAGTTTGCAAACAGGAAAGGGAGGAATCTTTCGGCGTATAGTCTTTTTGCATATTTGGCAAGTTCGTTGTTGAGGAAGCTGAGATATGCAGCCGCCTGGGCCTTATCAAAGCTAGGGAGCAGGGTGTGTTGATGTGTTGATACTGGTCAACATCTTCTACTCCATTGAAGCTGTTGTTAAGGTGACAAGCTTCAAGCTTGCAGAAAAGATGGCTACATCCTCAATAAACCACAACCGTATTGACTGGGTAATACATGTGGCGATTGCTAGCAGTTTTCTGATAACCCCAATACCCAGGATTCTGCTTGTGTTTAACTAGGTAGACAATTTTCGTGTCCACTATTGCTGAACAAAGTTAGTCTCTGCACCAGGCATTGCAGTTTTTGGCATAAGTGGAAGAGGTTCAGTGAAGCCCCGAGTGATAACACACTTGGTAATTTTAGATATAACGACTTGATTGTCTTTTATATATAGTGTTATTTTGCAAATCAAAGTTTGCAAAAAGTTCCAGAGTTGGTTGGTAATATAAAGATAAAATGCACGAGTTACAATTAATTGGTGCATGTACTCAATCGTGCTACGCGTAGGAATCACGAAAAGAATCATGAATAGCACATGGATGCGAGTCGTTTTAAATTAATGTACGTTAATACCTGCTCAAGCATATTTGCTCACATGGATCAGCTGCATTGCCGGACTTCATGCTGCTGTCATGATAGCTAAAATGTGAATAATAATGTGATGACTAGTCAATGATTAATGAAGTTGCTGGAATATTTGGTTTCGATTCGCTGTGGTTTGTCAGATAAATATGCAACGAACCATTTGAAATACGGGCAAGCAGCATATTCTAAATACTGCTAATATCCGTTTGGCTGGTGCTTAATATGTAATATCCCGTGATTTGTAAGAAAGTAAAAAATCTAAATAAATTAGTCAAAAGTGTAAACCAGGCAAAACTTTTTTTACTATAGTTTAGGGTAATAAAGTCTCTATATGGTTGTATATTCAATACTTCTATCGGCGGTATTTACTTACTGCTCTACTCCTGAACCTTAACAAAAATGTCAGTTCTTAATGTGATTACATCGTGTATGGCTACATTAATATGTTATATGCCATTACGCTTTGATATGCTGAAGCCACTACGACCAGCTTGCTTCAACGTTAACGTATACTGTCGCCGTTTGTCTAGTTTGCTGACCCGTTTTGTAGTTGCTACCCTCATGCCACTGGCTGCTCTTTAATAATAAAAGGACACATGGGACGCTGATGCTATGTTATGGACGCATAACGAGAGAATCGGTACGTTTTATTGACTATAGTAATCATCCTAGAGTTGAGCATGGAAGGTCATTTGCGTGCAGATATTGAGACCGCTGAAGGCAGGGCCGTATACAATGAACTCATCACGTCTACAATTTAGCCTGCCGATTTGCACGTGTAGATGCATGCAGCATATAACATTACATAGGGGAAACCAGAGACGCTTGAGATTCCCACAAACACATGCCTGACATCAACCTACCTTTTGAGTATCGATTTCATCGCTTTGGCCAGATCTAAAGGCTACGAAGCAATGCCAAACAATACTGTCGCGAGCCGCTCGGTAAAATGCGCTACACGTATTTTACACAGACACTTGATTTATGCTGGAAAAATACGTGTAAAACCTGAGACCAATAATCAGAACAGCTGTTGACCTAATAATGGATGCTTGACCTGATCATAGCCGTGTCGAATGAGCCCCAGTGTCACATCTATATAATTCGACATAACCTTTGAACAACGTATAAGCAAGGATGCCGTTTCTATGGAAAACCATTAGAGGCGCTCAATATCCAAGAGTTAATGTGGCTGTACTATATCAAGTACACTGTGCTGCAAACAAAAGTTTAAGAAATCCATAAGTAATAATACTGAAGTTTTCATATATTACTTCCACCCATCAATGCATAAGTAAAACTGCAATTAGGAGTGGATGTGTGCGAACTGCATTGCCTCAGAAATAACCCTGTTTCTAGCTGCTACCCTTGCTTACCAGGATTCGGAAAACCAACAAAAAAGTATTAATTGGCTGGCAAGTTTAAGAAAATCCGCGATGTTTCTTACTATCAGCCTGCAAATATATAACTTTTTTGTGAAACTTGCAACGCTGTTTGTGTCGTAAACGCCAAAAGCCATTTGCAAACGCGTGAATACCGATAGGTTGTTAGCATGCGAAACAATTTAAATCCGCCCCAGTCGGCCAAAAAATATATTGTGCGAATCCCTGTCTACAAATCATGCAAATAGGTATCAGTGGTTCCTCTTAACTAAGGGACAAACGACCATAATCGTGATTAATTTGGTCAATTCAACGACATGTTTTAGTTAACATTCAATGAATTATAACTTTGTTAAGCAATCGTGTGCATGTGCCTATGAACGTTGTATGAAATATATTGCCATTTTCCTGCAGATATTCTATTTGCTTCTAGGCCTCTGTTAATTCTCAGGCCATGAGACCCGATTTGATACTTTGTTCACACACCAGCATTGGAATTTTTTTTTTTTATTGGCTGATAATCCTCATTTGGTAGTTTAACACATAATTACATGGGGATTTGGTTTGAACTGGCTCAATTCGGTTAGTGGCCGACAAGTAGTTGCAGTGAGAAGCTACCACTCATCTGTGGTTATTATTGAAAAGCAATTTGCAATTGTCATTGATCAAATATTCGAGGTAATTGCAGGATCAATCAATATGTATGGCTTAGCCAGTTTTCAACTTTGCATCATTTTTGGTTGAGCTATGAGTATGCAGTTGCCTCGAAATAGTTGCCTTAATACGCAGCGTAAAGCATGTTGGTGACTGTACGCTACCAATCACAGAAGTTGACCCCTGCCAGATGAGTCCGATTTCACAACTCACCGGGTTTAATTTTGATAAACCATGACGAATTCTATAAGGTGTTACGCTGCACGTGAAATTTAATCAGCTAACGTAATACAATTTCAAAATGACGCTAATTTTAAATAAATAAATCAAATAAGCTTTGCCTACCATTTTCGCGCTTCCAGTGTCTGTATTTCAAATATTATATACAATTAATTTAGGTAAACAACTTTACGCTTGCATCGACGCTTTAATCCACAGCATAGTTCAAATATTGTAATTATCAAGTGTTGCAGGATATGCACTTTCATAGCACCAAATAGTGATGCAAGAATGTAAAGCTCGTGCACATTTCTGACAGAAATGCGCCATTTTCCATTCGTGAAAATGCTAGGCTGTTCAATTTAAAAATTGAAACGCAATACCTCCTCGGCAATAAAGTTGCAGCATCCGGCAACACAGAGTGGAATTTTGATTTTGGGGCACGCAGACAGGGTGCAAGAAAAGGAAGATTCATGCTCTAAAGTTTTGTCAGTCTTGCTGCTTTTGGCTGTTATGTTCGATTTAACATCAACACGCATTTATACATCCAGTGCCATTGCCGATTGCGTTAAATGCAGCGAGCCCTACTACATTTGTGTATCAGGCTAGAACTGCGGGCAAGAACTACATAATTAAATGTTATTACAAGTCGGCTATATGAATTTTTCGTTTTCAAAAGCTCCGATGCACTGATTACATGCAAGTATAGTTAAAGTATTAGAAACAGAAGAGGTCTCAAGGATAAATACTTTGTATAATATGATTAACTAAAATGATTAATTTCCTCTCGTGTATATTGTACAAATTTCGCAATGACCCTCATGCGTATATTTATCAGGTAAAATCTATAAAACCTAAGTAATATCAAATTACCTGGAACTGACATACCTGTTTCCATTGTTGTATATATCTTGTTTTGATCACCGGTTTTGATATCAGCGCAACTGATGACATTAATAACATCTTGTTTAAAAATAATTGTGAGGCCAATCCTATGCTATCCTAGTGGTGTCTTATGCGATGGACAGTCTATTTATCAAGATATTGTCGTTCACGGAGCCGAAAGCTGCTGCTGACATATTTAATAGCAGTAGTAATGTACCATTCGCCTTATAGCGATATCGATGTTATGCTTTTCTTTAAAAAGAGTGATGTAGCTGTACTTTGTCGCCGATTGAAGTAGATTATGGAGGTCATTTTACTTAGTGAGGAGAGAGAGTCGGCAGAGGATAACACGTTCTTACCACCATAATTGGGCGATTTTATTTAGATCAATTTCAGACAAGTAACATGCGAAACACAAAATTTAAACACCAACTGCACACTGGTTGCCCAACCATGTTTTAATTTGAATGGTACAATTGATCATCCTCTAGGTGACAATTAAATGGGACTGTCCTGATCTACTTCATGTGCAAAATGTATAGAAAAGTATCAACAAAAAACAACAATTCCACATTTCATATGCTTAGAAATTAATATATATATATATATTTACATAAATTTTTAAAGCGCTCTAACCTTATCCCATACAGCTCTAAAGCGCTGATTCATTAAGCTGTTAAATTTAACGATAATAATAATAAACAGACAATTGGCAAATAAAACAAAAGCATGAAGCATGAAGTGTTAGTATTGTCAGGTGAGGGTGCTATGCTGCTCCAAGAAAGTGGACCATTAAGCGGTTCTGAGGGTGTTTATCAGTCTGATGTGCACAGAAATATTCCATATGCTCAACGCTCCTGTAGGTTGGCTGGCCTTGTACAGTTTGTAAGTTTGTATTCTTGTAGACCATTGCTGCTAGCCAACCATCTCTCTTCCAAGGTCGCGGTACACTCTTAACGCCATAGCTTTTGCGTTAGGACTGCAGCCACGTTTGTCCCTAACTTGAGTATGGCTTTGGTTGATCCTTGCTGTGGTTCCTTGGGCAGACAATCTCACTCGTATTTTTCTCTGCAGGTGTTGTCCCCTCTGCAGCCCCTCTTTGTCAAAAAATGTTAGTTATATTTTACACCAGTCAAAAAAAAAATATAAACATATCCTTAATCCACAACAAATATGCGGAACAGAAGTGCAGCACGTTCGTCATGCGCCGCAATCAACAATGCATATTATAATGCATATATGCATATATATTATGCAAATTAAACTCTATCTATCATTTGCCGGGGTATTTTGCTGTTTTTCGAAGCTATAAGTTGTAAAGAGGCTATCGAAACATAATGTAACATAGGGTAATCAGTAAACGAGCGATAAGTAAAAACACCTTATAGGGTCATCCATTATTCTGCCGACCTCCAAGACAATATGTGCATAAATGTCTTTGTCATTTCCTTGGGCAATTTCTATACCAACCTTATATGATTCAGCGCAGTACAGGTGCTCCATTTCTGCCCTTACAATTCCACATAGCAGCAGGGGGTCACATGAACTATTGTTTTTGCTAGAAATGCTCTACGTTGAAGGAAGCAGTTATGGAGAGAGATGATACATGGGCTATAATCAGTACTAAAATATTGAGCGATGATGGAAAGTTTTCCGAAGCAAAACCTAAAAGTAACGCTTTGCGGGGCCTCAGCGATGTTTGTATCAAATAAGAACCAAATGCACGATGGCCTATCAAAGTCCCACCTGCGATTTAATATCGACATCTTATTGCTCGTCAGTCGATATTCCTGCGTAATATCAGCAAGCAGTGATATATTTTCTGGCAAGTTTAAACAGCTAGTGATGCTTTTGGCAAACCTGCCGGGAGTATGCGTTACAAAATATCAATACGCTCTGTCAGTGGTGCTATATTTTGTTTCGTTATTTGAAATAAAATGACAGAGCATCGTCTAACTAGCGTGTTGCATATTGAATATCAAAACTAGGTCTAGCTATTTGCAATTCAATTTTCCATGTTTTACGTTTATTGGGTAGTTCGTCATTAATTTCTTGCAATGTGTAACCACACTGGGTATTATGCCTGATGTTTACGTTAAAGGTGGACCGTCGTTTACATAATTTTTGTTTGATGGTGGATTAATGATGCTACTTGAAAACGCCAAAATATAGGCGAAGGATATCATCTGAGAGTAAAGGTGGGTTGTTTGAATAGTCTAAGAGATCATGCTGAATATGAGCATATGCCGCAAATAAAAGGTGCTAGCAGGACAATTATCATCAACCTAAATAATATCCGTAAAGGAACATGTTGTTTAGGTCACATTTATGCTATATCACTAAAAGTGTGAAGTACGCGTTTGCATTCTATATAACATAGTGCAAATGCTCCTCGTGTGGGTTACTGAGGGGTGCGACAACTGCTGGCCTGTATGGCGGCTTATCCTGTGTGCCATTGACGCTTGGAGCACTATGCTGCTGTTCTAGTCGCCTGCTATTGCAATTTATCGTACCATACGATCCCTTCACAATGTAATATCGAATTTACCAATCAGATGCGTGACTAAGAACTAACCGAATGGTAGTATCTGAGCTGTGTAACACGACAATTCCATCCCTGCGATTCTTGTCGGCTGTAAGAGGAAATATGCGTTCGGCCCGACGTTATCATACGAGGTCAATTGTACAAGGTAATCACTTAATTGTTCCACCGACATGACACTTGTGATCTAAACACCGGCCGCGGACGGCATGTGGCACTATATTGCTTCTGTCTGCCTGACGTTATAATGGTTAACATTAATTGTCGCCATCCAATGTGATACGTGATGCACTTATTCCGCTTCTGGCGTACAACTTGCTTAGCTGCCGATTAATAGTAGATGCCAATGTATGGTCAGCTCCGAATGCATTATACGCTTAATAAGCAGTTATTTTTATTTTCAATATTATAAATATTAATGAGCCGTCATTGCACGCGCTCGTTGAATGAATTGTCTTGGAAGCCTGCGTTTGAATCTGTCAAGGAGGATGGAGTTGCTCTGGGGGTGGGGGGGGTGGGGGTGATAGATCCGGGGGATCAGGTGTAGATTAAGTGGGATCAAATTTTACTTACTGATAGGAGTTTCATTATTTTGTGTGCGGTGCTTACAATCGACAGGGACGCTGGAGTTACCAAACGATTGTGTATTACTCTGTACATAAACGGTTGTATTAACATGATGCACCTTACAATCGTGCCTCGCTTAACTCCAAGGATCCCTGCTCAACGCAACAGGTCGGGTAAGTTTACTGCTGTCTCTTGAATTAATTACAAACAATTATTGTGGTAAGCGTAGCATTACACATTAACGGTGAAGATAGAATTATTAATAGAGGCCACGGCTTAAATTGTCTGGCAGGTCGCTAATGATGTTCCAACACGTACCCTTGATATAAGCATTATCAATATTCGGATATTGTCAGTGATTGTGGTTGGAGGTGTAGTTTCTAGGAGTGCTATTATCATCTAGAACTTCGTGATTACAGAAACCGGGATTGATCTTCTATCCTGCATAAATCAATTACGGTACTAGCATTAAAGGTTGAAATGCCGATTCCATATTTGGCGGTTTATTGCTTAGGAATGTTTACAAGACCATATGACTAATATGATATAGACTAAACCGCTCGTTGATAAAATCCAAAAATGTACCGTTTCGCGGTTTTTATACATATATATTAATATGCATACATAAATATATGTATATGTATATAAGTGTGAATATATATTTACATGTATGCATATTTATGTTTATTTATCTCTATGCATATATATGTGATATGCAAATAAACATATTTGCATATATTCATATACATATATTCATGTATATATATATATATATATATATTCATATATGAATATGTTTATATATATATATTCACATATATATTTTTATGTAAATATGCATTTATATATATATATATATATATATATATATATATATATATATATATATATATATATATATATATATATATATATATATATATATATATATATATATATATATATATATATATATATATATATATATATATGTGTGTGTTTCTACACGTCATCGTTGTGGTGACATTTGGTGAGAATAGAAAGTAGACTTGACCTTCCACCACATCTGTCCACTACACAGACACGACTGCAGTAATACGCTGATACTAGCAGTGAAAGCCATCAAGTCCGATTAATGAAACATTGAACTTGATAAATAACTCTGGAGGGTTTGAAGGCGTGAGCGAGACCGATATGATCCTGATCGACCGCCTATCCAATAGTAGTTAATATGCCAGTTCATAATGGTATTTCATTTCTATGAATCATCTTAAAATGTAAATATTATATCACGAAACTATTTTGGTATGCATCATATAAGAGAATTGCCCATGGCCACGTAAAGATAGCATTGATATGATAACGTGATACCATCTAGACGAATCAACCGAAATACCACAACCACATTTGAAATTTAATTTCCGCGCACCGTTCCAAAAAGTACAGTGTGAACGTTTGATTCACTTAGTATCAAATGCTCACATTATAGCTCATGCTCAGCGACAGTATAGGTTACTCGTATCGGATGTAATTGCACATGAAACGTATGTGATTGATTAAGAAATATCAATAGAGATTAGAACTTAATATGCCATCTCAGCCAATGCAAATACGTTTGGTGACAGGAATCATTTATCGATTTTCGGCATTCCATGTAGCTGAAATTGTGGCCTTAATGTAGTCTTTGATATCCAACGGAAATTGATTGAGAAACGATTGTTCACCTCAGGAAGCAGTCCACATCCAAGCAAATAAATTCATGCTTGTTAAAAATTGCATGTTACATCATACGGTCCCAAGGCCAGGATCATTAACGATCTGTACATATAGATGAGGGAACTAGAAAAGTTAATGGGTGTTAATGATAACCGGCCTTTTCTTAGTCAGATGAAAACAGTTTTGGGCGCAGATGTTTGACAAAGCACGAAATCAATATTTGCTTAATACGGACAATCAGTCTGTGCACCCTCAGCGGTTGATTGTACAGAATAATTAATGCATTTCTGAGTGGTAATGATTCATTTGCCGCACCCAAACATCGCTAAGGTTGTGCATTTCACATGCTGTTCAATTGTTACTTATCGTTTTAATGCAATGTAGTTTACGAGACGATTTAATATCCACATTAAAACGTATTGCTTGCCCCCACTGTATCATTCGTAGGTAGTGTTATAGCAAATATTGACTTCTAGGGTTCTAAGATCCTTTTTATCTTTCACAGAAGTTCCTGTTAGTGTCCGTTAACATCTGATATGACCTCCATCTCAAAGCTATTGAATTGATTGAATGCATCTATTTTCAACGTGTTGTGCAAGCAAACAATAATGATCTTAGCATACTTTTTAACGAAGCCTGTTGCGTGCATGTATTGATAGCTATTGCAAATAGTGCTTGCGTGATGTTGCCAGTAACGGATTATTGTCGTTTGTATACTGACAATAATCTAGCCGCATATATCATAGCAATAACTAAGGAAATGTCGTCTCCACGCTTCTCAGTTTTACATATGCATGCTGCTAACCTGTCTCGTGAGACTACCTACCACATGCCGAGGACAAAATTAAAGCAGGTTCAACTTTTGTACTGACTCAAGAGACCTCTCTCATATCTAATATGTTTCAACCAAGGGCAGGTGTTCCTTTCAGGATCACGATGTTATTCATCCTCCCTACCATGCCTCATGACTAAGAGTCGTGGAGAGGTAATGATATGTGCTATTTCAATAGCAAATGTACCACTACTGTCGAAATTGCCTTTACGTGATACGCATACTGCAAACATGGTGTGAAGAAAAAGAATTAATTGGATGGTCAATCACCTGCCAAGGACAAACGTAGTAAATATTCGAGGGAGCAAGAATTTTGTAGGGGCCTGAAGCAGCTCAGTTGATATGGTTCTAATCGCGCAGCACCAAATCCTGGGCTTTCATCGTAAAACTTTTTAATTTGCTCAATGTTACATCTGCATTGTCCTTACTGCTAACCTGCTACCTGGTTAGGTATATGTATCAATAAGCGGAATGAGCGAAACTAGGTTTTTATGACTTGGTAATGCCTATTATTATGTTACCTGCTGCCACGTATTGTTTATGCCAACTATGTTGTCTCTAGTCACCTTTTATTCCTACAACGCAATATATCAATAAATAGTTTTACTGCTATATATTTGGTGGTAAGGCTAGAGCAGACACTCTTAATTATTGCTCCCTTATACTGAAATATATTATTTTAGGTGCGTAAACCCAATAGTTTATGTAAGATTTATAAGATATGAATATCGACTTTTGGTCTTTAGCACGTTAAAGTGACTTCATATCAGCATTTACCGTTTTGAGACACATCCTGCTATGTAAAAGTATGTCGAACATGGCTAGGCTACGTTAATTAGATTGAAATTAAATTCAGCATTCCAACTGATTTTGATTGAAAAAAATTGCAGCTATTGATTTTCCGCAGCAGACATGAATATTTAACTACCAAATTATTGCTGAATATGAAAAAAGTAGTGCATTTAACATCATACATGTTGATAATATTTGACAGTTTACACATGGTATTAAGTATGCTCAAAAATCCTCTATAATCTTACTAGTCAACAAATACATAATAAATAACATTATTGAACTATGACATAAGGCCATAGTAGTGAAACCTAAGATGTTTGCATCCCATATATACTGTTTTAGACAGTTACTCGACTGCGCTATTTGGACTGATGCCAAGACAGAGATAAACGACAACTCTCATGGGTCGGAGTTTCATCACCTACCGTTGAGACAATTGCACTAGCGTTGTCTCTATTTAACACCACCATGGTATTTATATTCTATGCCAACTTTGTCTGCATTGATAAGGCATGACTCGCCTTTAAGTAAACAACCCATCGACGATTGCAAGAACAATGTACAAACACCATTGTTTTGAGGAACGTAAGGTTCTAATGACTGACGGTGTTTGATAAGTTTGATAATAAATTCGCCATAAATGCATGTGACCATCGTCAAGAATACAATACGAAGAGGACATAAATGCTATGCGTTATTTCCAGCGTCAGGGAAATTTTAAATATTTAAGTATTGTACGCACCGTTAAACTACGAATCTCGTAAGCAGCAAGCTGTCACTACTTAACGTCTGGAGAGCATGGAATCCATGCGTGACCAATATATACCAAGGGACAGAAAGAAAGTGGAAGGAGGATAATGCCTTACCGTTCCTATTCGCTAAAGAGGAAAAAAACATTTGATCCGCTAAACATAATGTTTGCAAATGGGAAAGGGAGCCAACCTTTCGTGCCCATATACATTTGCGCATATTTTCGGATTACCAATATTTTGAAACAATTTTCGGCCATCAGGGATTAGAAGAATGCAAATCTAATGCGATCTAATTCAAGGTAGATGAATAATGAGAGTTTATGGGAATTATATTCCAAAATCAATCAAATGTTTTAACAATTTAAATATCCATATCCAATACTTTGGATTAAACGTTATTTAGACCATATGGGACAAAGTATACATCGTTGTAGTGAAGATATTAAAGTTTCCGGTTATGTCAACGAATAGTTAGTAGTTAAAATTTGATTTCGCAATAGTATTAAAAAAAGGCAATCACTTGTGATAGGTTACCTTTGTACATTCTAGACTATGTCTAGACTATCACATTAAATTAGTCGAATGAACATGTATATAGCTAAGCAACGACATGTTGCATATGCCATTTAACGTTAAAACAAAGATATATTCTGCCCCCTCAAATAATTAGAAATCATCGTTGGCTAGCAACGCATACAAGAATTAACAAGTTTGCTATTTCGCATGGCAAGTTCAAATAACTCACTTCAACGCAATGTACGCCCTAGCTCTTTTGAGAGCATGGCGACAGGTCACCTTTGTTTGAAGCAGCATGATGCAGTACTTTTAGTAGGTTCACTTTCTTGAATGCATAACTTACGAAGCCAGAGAATGGGTAGAAATGTTACGTGTGGGTCTTTTGTCAATATGATACATGTGTTCCAGCCTTATCTATGCATGCTGAGCATGATGCAACTATTTCATGCTAAAACATAAACGGTTAAACCGTATGTTTCCGTAACACCAACAAACATACAAAAGTAAATGTATCGAAAAACACGTATATTTATAAGATTATATATTTATAATTGTGTGCATATAAATTCATGAATATACATGTGCATAATTATAGATATATATATGAACATCTATATAAATCCATATATATATATATATATATATATATTATATATATACATACATACATATATTTATTTATATATATATATATGTATATATATATATGTGTACATATATATATATATATATATATATATATATATATATATATATATATATATATATATATATATATATATATATCTATATATATATATATATATATATATATATATATATATATTTGAATATATTTTTTAATACAGCATGTTTATCTCATTTCTCGTGGAAATTATTGTTCGACCGAATGTATAGTCCTGTGGCGAACAAAGGAGTTGTCATCTATGCGAAAGAGCGATCATGTAAGGCCGAAATATGAGACGGATGTGTAATATCTAAGAAAACGACGTATCTTTGTAAGGAGTTGGAAATATACCATTGATGTATGATTACAGATCCCTATCTTTAACAGTTTTAACCTAGCCTCTACTGACTATGATATTGCAATGATATCCACCGTAAATGCCAGGGTATTTATTAGACGTCTTCTACGTGTTGTGCATAACAGAATGGACTACAAATAGGGAAATGCCGGGGCTTAAGTCATTTCCACCATAGAGGTTATAACATGTCGGGGATAAGTTCCATTTGCAGTCGTGATTACAGAGCGTGCTGTAAGTGGTTTGACTCACTTACAACCAACCAGCCGTATCGATAAATCAACATTACCTGTCCACAGTGTCCTTGATCAGAAGCATATGTAACCACCGCTTGATGCGGACATCAAAGACATGATTGAATCACAGTTTCCAATACAGCTGGTCAGGTTTGCACTCCTACAATCGAATCATCGACCTCCAGGTCTAAATATTCATGCTAGATTACCTCTCAGCAGATTAAGGGGTATTAGATATTGCTACGGCATATTTGACTGATCTCTATAGCAGTAAATCCGGAATTATGCAATGGTGCAACATTTTATGCAAGTCACAAGTCACAATCGCTTATCCAAACTTTTCTTTCTTTCAGCACATAATATGACCGTCATAAAGGTTAGGTTCAATTTAGCCCTTCAAGACGTCTGAGTAGAAGTCTTACTTTTTTTTGAAAACGACGCAATGTTATGTTTTGCAGGTCGTTTTAGAATGCAATGATGTTCACGGACAATTTTATCCCTTTTTATGGAGGGGGGGGATTTCATCCATGGTAAATTCCGAGACCAACACCTTGCTTGTTTTCAAGTTCATGCCCACGTACATCGCGAATGCTCAGAATGAAGTGACCCATCGACGACTATTGCTTCCTGTGTCTGAACTCGATAAGATACAGCAGATTGTATTCAAAGCGTAAGCGTATCAGGGAGGCAATGCAGGTGTGACGGCGGGAAATCACGCGACCAATTTTTTTTAAAAATGGCGGCCATCGCATTGCATTTTTTTTAAAAATGATGAATAGATTACATTTCTTAAAGAATACCATCGATCAGTGGGCTTTGTGGTGCGCTGTGATTTATTTTTGTACCGGCTCTTGTTATTTTCTAGATGCGTAACCCAGCACTTTAGTCAAACGCATGTTTTAATGTGCACCCATATATCGGAGCAAAACGGTATATATTCATATTACCATTCGACCGAAACTAGGTTCAATTGCGCATATCGTTTTAAAAATACTTTGATATTGTACCTTTCGCAAATCACTATACCACATGGTAGTATATTAAACGTGTGCTTTTGTTAGGCCAGTATTTCTAGGCTTTTCTTGCTTATGCACGCTCTTCGTTATAGTACTGTTACTCACTGCCTGTAGTTACTGGAGTGGGGACTAATCAGAGGAAATCAACGCGAGCCTTGAAGTAGAGTTGCTTATTTTGTTTATTTAGATTTCAACTATGAAGCTCCCTGGAATCTCGCGGCCCGAATCGTTTCTCTGACTAGATGATCTCTCCGTATTCATATGCGAGGGTTGGTTATATAGCCCTTTCGGGAGTACGATTTCCCTCGGTATTGGCGTGTCGTACCGCGCTGATAATTAATGGGAGGGATGGCTATAATTAAGGTGTGAGGGAGAGGGTACTCTTAACTAAAACAGTATTATAACACTTTTAATAGTACATAATGTAACCTTCTTGCAAGCTGACGTTGCCCAATTTTATTCGATATGAAGAGGTAAAATCACCGTGTAGTGCTGACCCATAGAATGCCGATCCTGTAATATTTGGATTGGTGTTCAAGGATTGCACCAAGCTCTCAAGACATAAATAATATGGCGATGTTAAAATACATCCACATTTAATACGACTAAACATGCGTTAATTATTATGCATAGAGAGAAGGACCTCTCATATTGCTAACCTAATTAAGAAGAATTGGCATGAACGTTGTCACACTTACGAAACCTTGTGTGATTTATGTGGCATATCTTGGCTTCATGGTTTCTTACTTCTCGCATATCTTGGCTCCATGGTTTCTTACTTCTCGCCTTCCCTAGGTTTTATTGTACAATCACAGGCCATAGTTTTTTCACAATGACGCTAATTGGCGGTTCGACGGCAACCTTCCGCGCAAAGATTTATATAACTCAGGGTGTTTTGCACACGCTGTGCTTGTTGGACAATTTGTTGTTAATAAACAAGCATGAACTCGTTATTGATTCCGTCATGAGCTGCTGTCTCTAAGTGATCACTACGCATGTCAATGTGTAAGTTGTATTGCTGAGGCAGGACATTTATTCGGAAAACAGCAAACAAATATAGAGCCTGAAACACATATGGCCATTAACCACGCCTGACTTGAGCCGCCATACGTTATCTCACCGTTCGCCGGGTTCATCAATATTGAACAGAACAAAAAATACATAAGGAACATTCAATTATTTGTCAGCAGCCTGGTAGTAGAAAAGGACCCAAGCAAACATGTCACCAATTGACTGCTGCACATAATTATTTTGCGCCCATATTTCCACTAGGTTTTCGGAAAAGAAATGACAGACAGCAGTCATCTTATCCAGTCAATTGCTTTTGGTGAGATACCGTTATATTAGGAAGGAGCGTCGATTTGTAGAAATCAGATTAAAACAATAGTTGCTGTCTTAGTTAACCATAGCTGACTTCTTACCGGAGTTGCAGCCGTTTATAATGAAAACTTACATGCAATTAAGATTTTCGACAAACATCTGGTAGCCTTTAAATCAAACACCTGCTTGTCATTTGCCCAGATCATCCGCCTACTGACTCACTTCGAACATAATGACACCAAACCTGGGCAATGGTGCAGCGGACTCACTTGACACAATTATCAACTGCAAAGAACCATGTTTATAACGCAGGTCAATTAAGTATGCCTGTCCCATGATAAGACAAACGATAAACACCTCAACGATTAAATAAGAAGACTCTTCTTTTTTTAACACTTTCACATTACCATGGATACAACATCGGCGCTGAAATCAAGTCAGTGTTTTACCATACCAAAGCTGTTAATTCCCACATAACCCTGAGGTGTTATATCAGTATGAAAAACGCGGAGGAATACACCGCCACAATGAGGCACGGCATTTATGTACGCCAAGGATGTATACACAATCCGAAAGTCGACAATGAACGAGGTATTACACCGAAGAACACATTTCTGGCTTGCATGCATGTGCGGGTACTTTCTCGCCATTAACCAAGAAAAGGATTGTTTTAAATGGTACACTATATGGTCACGATATTCCTTATCGTTCAGCTGGATACAAAAACGAATTTGTGGATAATATCAAGAGGTGATTGATCCCTTTCCAAGGTCAATGGCAAGAAATATCGGCTGTCTGTTATACACCATCGTTCAGTTAAGCAGTTTTAGTGTTGGGGCCAGACGTGTAACAACACGTGTGTGCGGTTCGCAGTATTGTGACGAAGCTGTCCGTATTTATGCGTTGGCATAATAGCTGTGTATCGCTATATTCAGGTACTGATATTCTTGGAAAACAGTTGCTAAGTCTGGCTCCAGCGTTGCTAGTGATCCTTATGTTAGAAATTGGCTTTCATACTAAACGACATCTTGTACCATGCGATACATTATCTTAGTGATATATGACGTCCTACTGTACTGATTATATAGATAAGAATGCAATAGAGCAGTTTAGTTCTGTGCCTCAACCTCTTTTACAGCCAGTCTGTGTTAAGAATGATGTGAATGCGGCACAAACACAATCACAGTGCTCAACGGGAAGATAATTTAAGTCGTGTTAGCCACAAGCATTGTCTGCTGCTTTCTAAGTGCTTCACAACAAGAGCATATACCTGAACTTGAGAGTGGTGTGCCAAATATTTTTTTTTCATTTTGCAATATGTTTTGTTAGACTATAAGGTGCAGTGGGATCACACGAATACGATTTGCCGCTTTGGTTTTGAAATGGATAAATGATGAGCGACAAATAAAACTGGTTTGGACAGTGTCTGTATCTCGTTAATTAGTTTCTATACATACGGTCGTGGTCATTGTTGCCTCGCTAGCTCCACGTCGCAGTAGGCATTAATGCAGGAAAAGCTATCAATCTGCACACAAAAGTCTAAATTGAGATGGTGGCAGCCATTGTGTTATGTCTATGTGTGGCCAGTGGGTGCCTTTGTATAGGTTGAGTATACTGTGATGTGAAATGCGATTACAAAAAGGAATTGTCGCGGCTGAGTTTGCTGGATCTGGACCATTGAAAAAGGAATGTAAATGGCATTAGCTATTGATGCCGTAGTGCTAAGTTTCTATTTTTTATCACGTTGCCATGACATAAGCAATATCTGTTGTACAGGTATGTGGGCAGATTTGGTCCTATTCCGGTGAGACCCTGTCAAATTTGCATTCGCCATTAAATTGAATGTAGAATGCAACAAAAGCGTCATTCGCATAGTTTATTGATCATAAACGGATAGCGAGCGCTTTATCCATTAACGTGATATGTGTTCATTCTAGCAAAAGAGTACCATTTTGAATGCAGCGCATTTTGCAGGTCAGCTAGCAACTCAGGTGTACTGCATTTATTCGTCTAAACACTTCGACGCCCATTTTAAAATCTTACCAATTCCAAAAACGAAAGCTAGAACGTTAGGTAAACGACGACGATGATGGTGCAGATGGTTTAACGTTCTCTAGGTAGAAGTCAAACACTTGTTAGGCTAGTAATATTAGCACTTAGCTAATTCCTTCATGGGTGTTTGTTAGCCAGTTCAGGTCATTATCGAATCATAATAGTTTCATACCCTACACAACTATTAAGTAATAATAATATTGGGGCTTATAACATTGAGGTGACATCGGTAGCGCATGACAATTGATTGTGAATGCTTTTAACTACTTTAATGCCACGGTCGAGACATGGCGGCAAACGCTTTCCGGTGGATCGCAGATTTAGCATGATGCCATCGGGCCACGGAGCTGTGTAAAACCCTTTTCAGTGATGTGGACGCCATGAACCACTATCATTCGAATCATAAGTTACGAGTCAGGTGTTCACAGCACAAGACAACCATTTTGCCCTGAGAACTGGCATTAATAGATGCAACTTGCTACATTAATGTGGAAACAAAATAATAAAGCGAAAAAACAGTCGTTTGAATAACATGTTTTATCATTCCATTATCGCGCTAGGAAACGTACTTTTATCAACGTTTCGCACCTTCAAAATACAGCTTAACACATTTGTACATCTAGCAACGTTAATACGTCATAAGCATGCCGACTTTACTGTTTATTTGTACACCTTGATAAATTTTTGATGATGTTGCAACGGACAGCAGTCCCAATTAACTCTACCCACACTGTTACGCACTGACGTATCGGTTTCTTTCAATAATATGTTATTAAATGCAGTAACACATTGATAATATGTTACATAATCAATATTTTCCCTACCCTACACGATCCTTTTGGGACTGCCTTTCGTACAAATCATTCCAACCACGTGAAGTGCCAATACAATCACAGAGCAGCAGCAATGTTAGATAAATAAATAGGATAAATTCGTATCAATTTCCGTTATATCCGTTCGATGGTTTACCTTTGATAATGTTGTGTTGCTTTCTTGCGTGATATTATGCTCTGGGCTAGGACTGAACCTGCATTATTATAAAATTAAAGTGATCTAGGATTATTAAATGACTAAACCTTAAAACACAAATTAACACACACTTATTAACCATTATTAAAACTCTCACGATTTATGTGGTATATCTGAATAAGGGGCTCTTTGACATTTCGCGTTCAGAAGATTTTACAATAGATCATGCAAACGAAGGTCATCATCTGTAGCAGTA
The DNA here is from genome assembly GCA_034190875.2 of Urechis unicinctus. Lineage (NCBI taxonomy): Eukaryota > Metazoa > Annelida > Polychaeta > Xenopneusta > Urechidae > Urechis > Urechis unicinctus. Next base: position 83,887,278 of record CM067353.1, read on the forward strand.
ATGCTGATTGGAAGAGGCTCAACTCCAACCCTCGGTGCCGTCGTCGTGAATAACATCGGGGTTATGGGCGCACGTCAACCTCGTGGTGCAATTTTTACGTTCGTGAAATGAGATGTTGCGGTTAATAATTCTCAAATATCTGAGTAGTTGCTCGCGCAGTTTTGCAATGTTACACGTTTGCCATATATCAGGCATCACGGCTAAGTGCTGTACTTCGACCATACCTATTTCATAGCCGGAATAAAGACTTATATGTAGGCTTATAACAGTTCAGTCAAAATCCATACTGAACCTGATATGGAAATATTGGTGAACATTTGTAGTTGTCACATGTCACACCTTCTTGATACAGTTCGATCATTACCTATTTATCGCAATATCAAGGTATTGGTTCATTGTGCCCTAGAGTGTATGGTCTGTAGCATGTGCCAGCTTAGATCATTTTCATCGACCACTTTCTTATTTCTTGTTGATCGAAGTCTATTTCCCCAGATAGGCATGAGGCACGGCTCTGGCTTGCGGAATGAAAGTTTTTCATGCATAACCCATGACTATGTGGGTGTGATAAAGGGTCATTTTACATTTTGTTTGATGGGGGAACAGCTAGAGAGAGGAAGGGTAATAGGGGGTGGATTAAGTTGAGATGCTGAACCGCGATCACTTAATGCTTTGCTCTTGCTTTTGTCGGTAAATTCAGCCTAATAATACATGCTATTAAAAGCTTTTGTATAGTCAAATTAACATGACGTGGGCAATATATATATATCTACTTTATCATCAACACGGCTTCAATAGTGATTTGTGCAGGGAAATGCATACAGTAAGGCATCATCATGCTGCATATGCCATTTGACGTTGAAACAAATATACATCCTTGTCCGTCAACAAATTGCAAATTATTGCTGGCCACATATGTATACACCAATTAAAGTAGCCCTAACACTCTGTGACAAGGAATGATAAGCGCTGATAAAAGCTCGATTCGCAAAAATTCGTTGCGCAAGCCATATTTTAGTAACTCTCTGCTAAGCGTTCTATTGCCATTGAAAGCCTAACGACAACTGACCTTTGTTTGAAGCAACATGATACAGTACTTCTAGTAGGTGCACTTTCTGGAATGCATGACCTACGACGCAGGATAATAGGCAGTTAATAATATGTCTATTGTGCAAACAATATTAATTGATTTCAAGGAAGTGAAATTATCAATGCTGTTGACGTCACACCGTCATTGACAACACTTCGGCGTCTACCTTTGGTTCAGCATTCGGCGAAGCATTGGGTCGTATAGATTGGCTGCTGCGTCACGTTGACATGCTATTTCAATATATTACCGATGTAAGATCCTTATCGATCCGAAAGGAGCACGATGAAACAATAATCTGATATTTTC
>CM067353.1:83893670-83918670 GCA_034190875.2 Urechis unicinctus
CTTGATCGAACAAATGGTCATTTCCATAATAACGACATCATCTTCTGTACCGTACGTTACTGATGGTAGATGTGTGATTATCAGCTTAAATAACATTGGGCTGAATTCTGTCTGGAAACACCGAACACTTTTCTCTTTCGCTGTTTAGTTATTACTGTTCAGATAAGCATCATACTGATTGTGTCTAAAAAGGTCGACGACCATGGTGCATCGGACTATCGTAAACTGGACCGCTGCTAGTAAAAACAACTGTTTGTCTAGAATCATCGCTTCCACATATTTCCATCGCAATTATTATTGTCTTCGGCTTCTTGGTTGCGCTCCTACCAACAGACATTTATAATGCAATCTGCAAACATTGTGACCGACTGGCGTATGTATTTGTTTTTGATTATCCACTGTTGTGCAAAATGATTATGTGCTGCCTTTATGTATCAATATGTAAAAAACAGTACAGTCGCTTTTCTAAACTTATGTACCTACGAGCACATACAGATGACAGTTATTCGGGTATAGGTCTAATCGCGCATACATTTAGAACTACGCTCTATTGACACATGGTAGTAAATTAATCGTGCGCTAACCTCAGTACATAATATGACCTTCTCGCAAAAAGATCTGGTGCCTCTTTCATTGGTATGAAAAAGTAAAGACTGAAACAAACAATGTCAGTTTCTTGTCTGCCTCATAGATAACTCCGATCTCGTCATATTTGCACGTGAGGTAAAGGATTACTTTCAATTCTGAAGAAACTAATATAAAAACATTGTGTCACGTTGCTGACATCGTGTTATTCAACTATCATCTTCTTCAGCAGGCAGGTCATACAATATCATAATTTATGGCAACGGTGTTGAATGAACATTATTTTCGAAGTTGTACGCGCTCATTTGCACCTACATTCATAATCATAACGTCGTTTCTACATGGTTTCAATTGAACTTTCATGCAGATGATGGTTCGCCTATGTCTTGATAGAAGGAGGCCGTTCCCTTCTAATCCGTACATATGCTGTGTTTAACACTGATGCAATCGGTGTGGTATTTCGGTACTCGCTACTTCAGGCTACAACAAAGCCGGCGCTGTGGGGCATCACTCATATTTGATTTACCAGTATACCTAGAGATAAACAGCATATCCACCTAACATGGATGATGCACTGTATTGTCCTCGCTTTGCATCATGCGTATACAATGCTATTGCTTTGGCATAATGTTATTTTTTCATATGGTCATCATCTTGAAAGGCACAATTCCTCGCGCTGATTTGCTTTTGCATACTGCCTTATCGCCGGTTATAACAGGCGCCGTTTTAATTCACTCGACGATATGATTGAAGCGCAATGGATATAGGCGGGTCGTGCACGTCCTCAAAACAAAGCAAGCAAGAACGTCTTGTTTTATCCTACTTGAATGTAAGCGGTTCCCAATTTCTTGATAAATACAAGGTATTGATGACATTGTGTTAAATAAGGTACACTAAATGAATTAATATCATCACAAACAAAACAGTAGGGTAGCATGTATAGTGCAGTGCAAAACGACGCGGCTTTCAGCGACTGAATATTTTACCGCAAAGTCACATCACAATGATAGAAGTAGTCTAACAGACAAAATATATATGACTCTGTCTGCAAATATTGAGGACTCAATGATCATCGATTAATGAATAATGTAACTGATTTCTTAAATCGGATGGAGGTTAAATTTAATATCGTGGCAGAGGGTACCGAAAACAAAATTCAATAAACGGTCAAGTCTTTTTGATTACTTGATTTTTAAACTGTTCATTCTTTGCTTATCTATAGCTCACTGGACGCGAGGACATAATCCGTGCGTTGGTTTCCTGATATTTATATATTTTGTAATTTAATCATCTCTCACTGTGTTCAACATTTTAATAAAAATACTGTAAATGCCTATCTCTCGTCTTTACGAACCTCAAATGATAATGATAATACGTGTTGACCATACTGAAGTCGCAATCTTTCATATCCTTTAATTATCGGGCACACCATATATAGTATAACAAAAGATCAAAACCTTCGAAGTAATTGACATAAGGATTTAGGGTTTATAAAAACGATTTGATTTCCTGGACAGTCATGGTGCCAATATCGAATAGAGCACACGTGGGAGATATATTAACTCTATGAAAGTCTGGCAAATATCATGTGTTTTTAAAATGTTAATTCCTAGATCCGTGGAGGCAATCAATTTAAATGTAGCATACATATCTGCATACGGTCGATGGCTAATATCTCTTACATATACGTGTTATAACGACAAAGAAGTCCTTTCACCGGCTGCTAAAACTAGCGGAGTGGAAAGTTAGTTCGTTTGTACAGTGGATTCGATGGGATAACAATCATCATCCCACACAAAGGCAGTCATGCAGAACCGAGAGGTGGCGTTCAAAAATGGCTAAAGGTGCTTACGACTGCAAAATGCGGGATCATCATCGCTGCCAATGAGCCCCGTTACGATGAAAGTCAAAACTAGTTGCATTCAATGCTATGATCGCAATGATGTTCAGGCACTATGAGTCACAATAGTCCTTAATGCCAGGCAACGATTGTTCATGATAATTCACTGTTTCATCTTACAGCGAAAACAAACGACTCATTATGGACTATTCTTATTATCCACTCAGTCGCTAATTGCGGATAAAGCAGCCTAGTGTGGGTTTGTTCAAGGCACAGGCCATTCATTGAATCCCTCTGTGGCAGAGAATATTTGTTTGGCTTCGATAATGATGGTATTCTGAGATCGCTTTATGTCACCCACACTTGTTTTGCTCATTAATCTAAACCTGTCCAATTTGGTCATATTTTGATAGGGAAAAGTTATGTAACATAATGTAATCATGTGATGGAATATTTGAATTGATACAAATTGCAGTGCGGTAATAGACTGCATTCATCTCCTATTTTAGCCAGATGTTCATATCCAAAACACTTAAACCGATTTGAATCACAATATCGCTATTCATAACTTTGCCGTTCATTAATATCACTTATGCTGCTGCTTTCAATATATGACTATCGCACTGTCAACTTGTCTATCAGAAGACCCGTGCAATATTAAAGTGTCTGCTGTCGAAATTCACGGGTAACTATCAGTCAGCCATCTAAACGATTTAATAGTTGAGTATAAGACGGTAACAGTCTTTCAGTAACAAAAAAAGTCTACAAAAACACATTACATGCACCGCAACCTATTCCGTTCGAGTTACCAGTGAATGAGCAGGGTATGTATAATTCGACGAACAAAATGCTGTCGTATATAACGGTTTGACTATTATAGAGGAATGCTTAGTGATTATAAGACGCTCTACCTTTTTTCAATTCTGCTATGACCAAACACAGGGGCACAAGTATAGAATTACAGTGGACCGCTGAACACTATCAAAGTAATTAATGAATCAAGATTGTGCATTGCACTGGAATTAAATGTGTTAAGCTGATGTGAAATATTAAGCCTCAGGTAAATATTTCTGCAGCATTGTAAACAGCTACAACACTGCCAACAAATCTTCTAAAATTGCCCGTCTGCGCCCTATATTCATATAACGATTCATGTACGGCCTTAAGTAATGCGCATTGTGCAAAAATCCTTTTTGCATTTCGTCGATGGGGAATTTTCTACTCATTTTATCTACAACGAGAATCATTAGGGGATTGTGTCTTAAGATGATTTTTATCCAAGAAGACGGAATAAAAGATTTCAATAAAAGGCTAAAAGGAACGTATCATTTCAAGATCCACCAACTATGATGATGATGACGACTTCGTGAAGCACGTTAAGATGAGGATTATAATTATGCTGATTGCTGTAGTCTAAAACCCCAAAAGCGTATCCACTAATATATTTTTACCTGCTAGTTGGTACCTCGTAAAACCCGCAAAAGGTAGTCAAAGGGATGTAGATTTATTTAGTCTTCAAGAGGAGACCGAGAAGACGTTAATTTGCACGGTCACCGAGTCATACAAAAAGTTATCTAGCAGCCAGCCACATTTCTTTGAGTAAAACGCTGACGGTAAGCCTGATTATTAAATATGATAAGCTATTGATCGGATAGTAAGTATAAAACTTACATAAATAGTTAGTCCCTGGCTCTTTACTGATATACCAACAGAGCATACTAATATTGTGTTGTTGGTTCGCAAAATCCAGCAATATCTGTTATCTCTCCCCTTCATATTTACATTACATGCGCACGTATGCAGACAATGCTAGGACACGCTTTTATAGCGGCTGCGATGCACAATTAACTTAGCGTCGACTGCTTGCTAAACCTAGCGATTGCAGCCTATTCTGCTGATTTTGATGTAGGTTGCGGAAATGATGCAAACAAATGTTTAATGTTATCACTTTGAACTTTCCGACATGAAACCGCTCTTTCTTTAACTACTCAGTGCTATGAGAGTTACATAATCAAGAGTATAGTAAGCTAATGCGCAATATTTCGATATTGTTCACTAACGTTAGACGCATTGTCGGTTCTTTATTACCACGAATGATACAATATTCTATTTTTAATGCGCATTTATTATTTGGCACAATAAAATATAGATAATGCAGCTCATCAACCCTCATTGTTGTAGCGACGCATAATTACAGCTTCTATGCTTGGTGTCGCGTCATTAAGGCCCTATGGTTGGGTTTTTGGTGGATTGTTTACGCCATCATGGAACAAACGCGCGACAATATGTAGAAGCAAACCCTGGCGGCGATACAACTTTATCTTATTCCACTATACAAGCACATATCACCACCAGCCTTCTTCATGATATTAGAATAGATAATAATTGTCATTGAGTTACTAACTCAATGGTAATTTTCAGGTGATTTGGTGATTCTACGGACGTCATGGATAGGTTTAACTATCAACAAATGAGCGTCGACGGTAAGATTTGGGCGGCTTGTTTTAATGTAAAATAGCAGTGAATAAATGCTGTTACACCTTTCTTGAGAATATCAACAGACATGTAGAAAATAAATGATCACGTTATTTAATAATGCTCATTCATAAAGCCAAAGCATCCCATTGCATTGGCTTTATCATGGGAGCTATACTTAGGAAATAGGTAATAATACTAACCGTTTTTCATCTAAGTATTACTTAGATGCACGGCCCTAAATAATGCCCAGCCATCCATTGCTTTTCTGTCTTGTGTCGAGTTGCATTACAGCGCGCTCTTAATCACAATGTGAAAGCGATTCACCGACTTGCATTGACGACGCGCCTCACACACAGCATAAGTGTCACGCCTTAATTGGCCATCTGCGTTCTTTTTTGTCTGCAATAACTCTCAATAAATATAACAAAAGCCTTAAAGCAAATGTGTGTACTAGCGCAATTTCAGCAGCTGCACAATCTACAGAACGCCGCATTCCAAAGAACACAGAGAAGTATTTATCGCAAAAAAAAAACATTACTACATTACAGTGTCAATGTAATACAGAAGCTGAAATTGACGGATTTGTTTGCGCTGGGGAGAGTGATTCTGGACGAAATGATTATTATGATTCCTATGGCATGTTAATAAATCAAACCTTTGGTGTAGCATAAATGGTATTATAAGTATAAATGTATTTACAGTTTGTTCAATGACCGAAACGTGTTAAATGTAGGGCAGCACGGAGCAAATATATCCACTAATAAACTGCCTTCGCCATTAGCTTTGATTTCCGTCTGCATTAATCAAATGCTTATTCAGTGCATACATGGCATGGAGCCATGTACACTTTCAATTATATAAGTCATGGCTAGTTGAATGATTAATGCAGATGACAGATTGTCTTTGGCTTTCACATCTGTTAGCTTCAACTACTAGAAGAAACGCATGAGTGATGAAGACAACCGCTGACATTTGCATCGCAAATTTGATTTGTTCAGCTACAAGAGAAAATGCTGCAGCCTGCTTCTTTGGTACAGTTGGCGTTGTGAATAATGACATGTCATCGAAGAAGTATTTGCAAAAGTAACCCAAAACGTGTTAGAACTATTGGATACGCTTGAATGTTAAAAGGCACACAAATGCATTAGGTTATTTTAATTCGATGTTATCATATTGCTTAAGTCAAATCTGTCTCCATGGATTGAATATTTCACAAATCGAAATGGCCAACACAACCCCTATCTGCTATGCTTTGATAATATTATCTAATAGTCATCGGGAGTCTTTATCATATATATCATGAACGGCAAACGAAAGAAGTTGGGGTTTGGCTAAATGCCTATCGACTATCACTGAATTTATAAGCCACATATTACATCATACTCGGACCAAGTAATTGAACATCGTGCCTCAAGCTACGTTATATATACCGCACAACAAAATGCAGAGGGGATAGGTATCAACAACGTTTTAAACGATTTAAAACCTTGCAGGGTGCCAACATATCTAACATAGAAATCTGAGAACGCCTAATGGTTTTTTATGTAAAAAAATAAACGCTTTCGCAAATCTATCCGTTTGAAATCGTTTTATTATGGTGTCTTCCCGCATGCATCGTATTGTATGAAGGTGTGCGGAACAGCAGCTACAATATACACTGACTTGATTCTCAAATTACAGAAGCTTTGATGTTTATTTATAAGTTTTAACGCTAGTCCATGTCCTGTGCCGCTGGTAAAATCTCCAAATATGATGTCTGCATCAGAGGACTATGCTATCCATGGGATGGTTTCAATGTATAAATACAATTTTGGTCGTTTACATTAAGCGTTAACGACTATGTTTGAACGCACACATGGTAGCTCGTTGCATTTAGATCTAAAATAGCTTGTAAAAGTGTTTTACATTCGGGGGTTAGCGTATGGAACAAATATTGTAGTCGATTGAATTAACCATGTTCTGTCATAAAATTCAAGCAATCACAGAGAAACGTTTCTATGTGATGCATTTAAGAAGGTTGTTTATTAAAGAAAATTACTCATCGCAATAATCCATGTAGCAATTCCGAAAGCACACGTGTTTTGTGTCATACTGCGAGGGTATATTTTTATGTTCAAGTTTGGAGGAATGCAAGTATCATTTGAATCAAAACATAGCAAAGGAGGCAAAAGAAACAGCTGCATTGGATAAGACAATACCTTCGACGCCCATTAGCGGTTTTCGCGCATGATCGACAGGAGTTTGCTAGACGCATGTGATATGTACGGTAATGCAGATCAACAACTGTTTTGGATATTATGTTGAGAGCATTATGACTGGTTATCTATACAGATAATAGAGATTGATGATGCAGCGGTGCGGATGCTTCCTCTATTCAATACTACAGTATTTTGGTAAACCGTGGACGTTGAATGCGATGAATTGTGTAGATAGTGTAGGATAATGTGACTACATGGCATGATAATCTATTCAGGACCCAGGATGATGAACTTTAGATGCGCATCGAAAAACATGTCTCATGTCGTATCAAAAAGTAGAATTCACTTACTTCCCTGTAGCTTTAGGTAGATGCACCCGTTTGCTTACATTCAAAGTGTATGAATAGGGTTATTACAAATGGTAATAATTAGTCGATTGCAGTTTTATGTCATATAGCAATGAATGCACTGAACTGAAGGATGAATAATCGCGAATCTGGTTGCGTAACAGTGTATTACGATGCACATGTGTTTTCTACAATGTTTCGTTCCTTTATGATAACCATTCGACTACAAATAGAGACGGTGTAAAGCCAAAACAATTTAAATGCACGCCAAACCCCTTGTTAGTGTATATATTTTCCCCCTCCTAATCCCTATCACCTCTATAATTACCACAAGTTCTGCTAAAGTATTACTTTCATTGTGGAACCCTTTTTGCATTTATCAGCAATAGTTTTGTCATGATCACAAACATCCTCGCCAGCATCTAAGTCTAAACACACAACCCGCCGTTAGAGTACTTATCCATAAGTAATAAGTCAGGTTTGGGGTCCGATATCGCATGGTCAATCAGCCGAGGATCTTTATGGTGGGTTTTTGTATTGATGGCCGATGTCTGAGCAAAGATCTAGCTATAATAAGACACCCGACTCGGACGTTTCCGTTGTGAAGCTCGCGACCAGCGCGCCACCTGGTTTCGTGGAACCTAAAATGTAAACAAAAGCGCGTGGCTCAATGGTAAAAAATCGATCGGCGATGGTATGTACTCAAACATTATGCTGTATTTCTAAAATTTAACGACTTTTTGATAGAGCCAATACAAAGCCAATTACTATTAACACCTCGTTATCAAATTGTGTGACGATTTATTAACTACAATATATACATCAGTATCGAACCGAGGCCAAGCCCCGATCGGTCGGTAAAATACATACTTACTCAGACGTCCTGTAGGGCTGAAGTTACCCCTTTTTAACCCACAGACGGACGTATAGTGTACCCTTATTTGATGTTAAAAGATTAATCTGAATCCTATCGGTTTTGTCATTAGTGTGGACATATTTGGGGCGGAAAATAAGAAGTTGATTTAAATACATGCTCATGATTTCCCTATTGAATGATATTTGATTTGTCACCCGAACCTCCATCGAATCAACAAGCTGCAGTGTCGGTTGATGGGGTGCCCTGTGCAGCCGTATGATTTTATTATGTAGCACTGTTACATGTATTCTTACTTATTTTGAATAATTTAAGGACATAGCATATCCTACAAACATTGATGCAGCATGTTTATAACCATCATTAACGCTCTCTGGCTCCCTTTCTCAGTCTCTCTCTATCTCACTCTCTGTCTCTCTTTCATTCTCACTGTCTATGTCTCTGTCTCTGTCTCTCTGTCTCTCTCTGTCTCTGTCTCCCTCTGTCTCTCTAGGTCATTATAACTAAAACTCTCAGTCTTAATAACTTACTCAGAACAACCACAAATGATCATCAGCATACATTAGAAGATTAACAACAAGCACACTAAAACTACACTGAACACAGCAATTCATCCATATAAACACTGAACAGATAAGTTGACAATATGCCTCCCTGTCTTATGCCATTAAACACACCATATCAGCCAGAAATAGTTCCGCCCCATTTTGCACACACATCTGATTGGAAGACTATGCAACCAACTATTCTAAAAGTATATCCAGGGACACGTTTGTTCGACAAGCTCCCCGCACCACTGCAATCTAAGGTGCAGTAGTCTTATATACTGGTGTGGATTTATGATAGATTAGTCCTTGTCCATCTGCAATAGAGGGCTTTCAAGGAACTAAGTAAACAAATATCAATATTTGATTTTTCGGAAATCTTGTTTCTGCATATTGCACACAACTTAATTTCCGGGCAATATAGCCAGAGACATATGCTAGAACATTTACTTCCTAGGTGGAAAGGCCTTTGTCAATTCAAACATTCAATGGCAGCGCAGAAATGCCCTTTTGCGTTTGATTTCTAGTCAGATATACTTGCAAGTCATAGCGAAGTTGGTTGGCAGCTGCGCGTCGAGTACCTTCCACAAAAGTAGGGGGCGCTGCCAACGCGGTGTCACAGAATTTGTTGGCCGTTAGAGTACTTATCCATAAGTAATAAGTCAGGTTTGGGGTCCCATATCGCATGGTCAATCAGCCGAGGATCTTTATGGTGGGTTTTTGTATTGATGGCCGATGTCTGAGCAAAGATCTAGCTATAATAAGACACCCGACTCGGACGTTTCCGTTGTGAAGCTCGCGACCAGCGCGCCACCTGGTTTCGTGGAACCTAAAATGTAAACAAAAGCGCGTTGCTCAATGGTAAAAGATCGATCGGCGATGGTATGTACTCAAACATTACGCTATATTTCTAAAATTTAACGACTTTTTGATAGAGCCAATACAAAGCCAATTACTATTAACACCTCGTTATCAAATTGTGTGACGATTTATTAACTACAATACACACATCAGTATCGAACCGAGGCCAAGCCCCGATCGGTCGGTAAAATACATACTTAGACGTCCTGTAGGGCTGAAGTTACCCCTTTTTAACCCACAGACGGACGTCTAGTGTACCCTTATTTGATGTTAAAAGATTAATCTGAATCCTATCGGTTTTGTCATTAGTGTGGACATATTTGGGGCGGAAAATCAGAAGTTGATTTAAATACATGCTCATGATTTCCCTATTGAATGATATTTGATTTGTCACCCGAACCTCCATCGAATCAACAAGCTGCAGTGTCGGTTGATGGGGTGCCCTTTGCAGACGTATGATTTTATTATGTAGCACTGTTACATGTATTCTTACTTATTTTGAATAATTTAAGGACATAGCATATCCTAAAAACATTGATGCAGCATGTTTATAACCATCATTAACGCTCTCTGGCTCCCTTTCTCAGTCTCTCTCTATCTCACTCTCTGTCTCTCTTTCATTCTCACTGTCTATGTCTCTGTCTCTGTCTCTCTGTCTCTCTCTGTCTCTGTCTCCCTCTGTCTCTCTAGGTCATTATAACTAAAACTCTCAGTCTTAATAACTTACTCAGAACAACCACAAATGAACATCAGCATACATTAGAAGATTAACAACAAGCACACTAAAACTACACTGAACACAGCAATTCATCCATATAAACACTGAACAGATAAGTTGACAATATGCCTCCCTGTCTTATGCCATTAAACACACCATATCAGCCAGAAATAGTTCCGCCCCATTTTGCACTCACATCTGATTGGAAGACTATGCAACCAACTATTCTAAAAGTATATCCAGGGACACGTTTGTTCGACAAGCTCCCCGCACCACTGCAATCTAAGGTGCAGTAGTCTTATATACTGGTGTGGATTTATGATAGATTAGTCCTTGTCCATCTGCAATAGAGGGCTTTCAAGGAACTAAGTAAACAAATATCAATATTTGATTTTTCGGAAATCTTGTTTCTGCATATTGCACACAACTTAATTTCCGGGCAATATAGCCAGAGACATATGCTAGAACATTTACTTCCTGGGTGGAAAGGCCTTTGTCAATTCAAACATTCAATGGCAGCGCAGAAATGCCCTTTTGCGTTTGACTTCTAGTCAGATATACTTGCAAGTCATAGCGAAGTTGGTTGGCAGCTGCGCGTCGAGTACCTTCCACAAAAGTAGGGGGCGCTGCCTACGCGGTGTCACATAATTTGTTGGCCGTTAGAGTACTTATCCATAAGTAATAAGTCAGGTTTGGGGTCCGATATCGCATGGTCAATCAGCCGAGGATCTTTATGGTGGGTTTTTGTATTGATGGCCGATGTCTGAGCAAAGATCTAGCTATAATAAGACACCCGACTCGGACGTTTCCGTTGTGAAGCTCGCGACCAGCGCGCCACCTGGTTTCGTGGAACCTAAAATGTAAACAAAAGCGCGATGCTCAATGGTAAAAGATCGATCGGCGATGGTATGTACTCAAACATTATGCTATATTTCTAAAATTTAACGACTTTTTGATAGAGCCAATACAAGTCAATTACTATTAACACCTCGTTATCAAATTGTGTGACGATTTATTAACTACAATACACACATCAGTATCGAACCGAGGCCAAGCCCCGATCGGTCGGTAAAATACATACTTACTCAGACGTCCTGTAGGGCTGAAGTTACCCCTTTTTAACCCACAGACGGACGTCTAGTGTACCCTTATTTGATGTTACAAGATTAATCTGAATCCTATCGGTTTTGTCATTAGTGTGGACATATTTGGGGCGGAAAATCAGAAGTTGATTTAAATACATGCTCATGATTTCCCTATTGAATGATATTTGATTTGTCACCCGAACCTCCATCGAATCAACAAGCTGCAGTGTCGGTTGATGGGGTGCCCTTTGCAGACGTATGATTTTATTATGTAGCACTGTTACATGTATTCTTACTTATTTTGAATAATTTAAGGACATAGCATATCCTACAAACATTGATGCAGCATGTTTATAACCATCATTAACGCTCTCTGGCTCCCTTTCTCAGTCTCTCTCTATCTCACTCTCTGTCTCTCTTTCATTCTCACTGTCTATGTCTCTGTCTCTGTCTCTCTGTCTCTCTCTGTCTCTGTCTCCCTCTGTCTCTCTAGGTCATTATAACTAAAACTCTCAGTCTTAATAACTTACTCAGAACAACCACAAATGATCATCAGCATACATTAGAAGATTAACAACAAGCACACTAAAAAAACTACACTGAACACAGCAATTCATCCATATAAACACTGAACAGATAAGTTGACAATATGCCTCCCTGTCTTATGCCATTAAAACACACCATATCAGCCAGAAATAGTTCCGCCCCATTTTGCACACACATCTGATTGGAAGACTATGCAACCAACTATTCTAAAAGTATATCCAGGGACACGTTTGTTCGACAAGCTCCCCGCACCACTGCAATCTAAGGTGCAGTAGTCTTATATACTGGTGTGGATTTATGATAGATTAGTCCTTGTCCATCTGCAATAGAGGGCTTTCAAGGAACTAAGTAAACAAATATCAATATTTGATTTTTCGGAAATCTTGTTTCTGCATATTGCACACAACTTAATTTCCGGGCAATATAGCCAGAGACATATGCTAGAACATTTACTTCCTGGGTGGAAAGGCCTTTGTCAATTCAAACATTCAATGGCAGCGCAGAAATGCCCTTTTGCGTTTGACTTCTAGTCAGATATACTTGCAAGTCATAGCGAAGTTGGTTGGCAGCTGCGCGTCGAGTACCTTCCACAAAAGTAGGGGGCGCTGCCTACGCGGTGTCACAGAGTCGGGTATCTCATAATAACAAGATCTTTGGTCTAAGTTAGTTAACCATGTAAGTGTAGGCTATAGTAATGTCTGTTTGACTATCCGCACTAATAAATTCAATGCAGCCCTGTAAACTCAAACTACGGCTTGATATGGAGACAGCAATAGCTGATCTTAAAATAGATACAAAGAAGATCCATAATTCTCCCTCACCTATGCTATTATCGTTTGATGTGTATTTGCGCCACGAGGGGGCCCTTCTTATTATACTCAGATTATTCTTTTTTGTATATCTGCTTAAGCATAATAAAACGCATTTGTATGTTTGCCTGGACGCGGCGTCATATCCTGCAATTAAAATGCTTATTATTTGCTAATGTTGAGACTTTCTTATCTGTCCCATCTAAACACATTTTCCTTGCAACCCGAAACCTCCATTTGTACTTGTGATGCTATTTATCGAAGACTTTATTTAAAACAAGTTGTTTTTTAATCCATGCTGGGTAATTATATTTGTACTTATGTAATCCGTTCAATTTATTGCGGATAGAGTTGTAATTTTCATATCTCATCTATATTGAAGTTAATGATTCGTTATTGACATAACTATGACGAAGTGCTGCTGAGGTGTTGATGACTAGGTTCTGTAATTTGCGACACATGTAGACGTTTTTACGTTAATAGTATGGGTTAAGATATGACAGCGAAGAAAATTTGAAGATTTCTTCACGTTGGTTGTCCTGCGTTTGCGTCAGTACGTTACATATAGATGTATCTAACGCACTATGATTCAATTTAATACATTATGCTGGACGTTTATGAAGTTTGCCTTAACACTAAGAGCAATATAGATGCGACCACTAATTGTGTACATTAACGGTGATAATTTTGCCTGCAATCTCAATTTGATGACTGTCTATCATCGTTATACTTTGTTTCTTTATTAACGAGATAGATTGCTGTAGTTAATAGAAGGCAGCTCATCTAACCATTCGCGAGCCAGTATCGTACGTTATTGAAGTATATTTGCGTGGCCCTATGTATTCATCAATATCGACAAGATCTCAAAGACAGTTGGTACAAAAATGGGTTGCATCAAAGAAGTAAATACGCACGCGTGCAAGGCTTATGGTCCATATCTGCGTAAGTGTGGATCATCAAACGGTATTTTTGGCGAATGTTGGGACCTTCCGTGGTTCTATAGGGCTTGCATTATAACCAATAACTGAATGATTATAGAATTGAAAAGACTGAGAGGGAACTACCAGCCTAGTTTGTTGTGCGCGCATCCCTGTATTGGTGGCAAATAGGCTCCGACACATAATTGTGAAGCAACTCCGCATATTGCGTCAAATTTCCCATCAATGTCAATACTTAAGAAGAAAATACATAAATCTTTATAGGCTAGATGACGCACTAATGCTAACATAATTGATTTGTTATCGAGCATTGCAACAGTGACACCGCAAACATGGCTCCCTACTTCAATTTACCCCATATCATAAACATCTAATCCGTTTAATAACACGCCTTTGCATGGTGCTCAACGAAAACTGGCTGTCGCTAGATTTAACATTACGAGCTTTCAACAAAAAACACCAGAAGACACTCTGACAAAATGAAATGCGTCTTTTCACTTTGTTGTTTGATGCAACATTAATGTTGTGTATCAGCAGACACACCCACGTTATAGTCTGCAAGATGTGTAGTCCCTGCATATTTTCTATATGATAGGGGGCCATAAATTAATGCGTGGAAACGCAATTGCAATCAGTGATTGAGTATTTGCGATAGCGAATAAATTTGTCAATTATATTATGACCAATATGATGGATACAAGCATCACATTACAGTCCAGAGCATGGCGCTATAAGAAGCTAATCAATATCAAAAATAATTTTACTTTTTCATGATGAAATATTTACCAGAAGCTAAATATTTCCGCAGCATTGTTAACAGAGACTCATTGTCTCATCGCAGCTACTACATCACCAACAAATCATCTACTTGTCTGAGCCCTGTATTTGTTTACCCATTCACGTACGACCTTTAGTAATGCGTTTTTGCGCTTTTCTTCGAAGGGGCAAAGTCTACTCCTTTTATCTACAACAAGAAAGATCAGAATTTAGTGGCTTCTGAAGATATTGATCCATGAAGGCTGTATATGAGATTTGAATAAAATGCTTTAGGGAATGTATAATTGCGACGATGACGATGACGTATTTCGTGAAGCACGTTAAGATGACGGTTATAATTATGCAGATTGCTATACTTTGAAAACACCAGAAGCGTATCAAGCGATATGTATTCTACCATCCAGTTGGCATCTAAAACAGCACACAAATGAACCGTCAACTGGATGTAGCTCTACCTTAGTCGTCCAGAGGCCAATTATTGCCTTCATTTCCTTAGTGAAAGAGAAAAAGTTCATTTGCGCGGTCACCAAGTCGTACAAAGAGTTGTCTAGCTGCCCACCACATTTATTTTGGAGTAACATCGAGGTGATGCTCTACGCTGAGTGTAAGCCTAATTGTTACTTGACTTAATATATTTTATAAGCTCCGTATCGGGGGGTTAGCATAACTCTAACATAAATATATATATGATCGATGCTGATGCTTGCTGATATCAACAGAGCATACTTATAATATATTGGTTGCTCGTAATATCGAACAATATCTGTTATCTCTCGTCCTCCTATTGCGCATTACATGAGTACGTATGCAGACAATACTAGGACTAGTGTTTTGTAGCGTCTGCAATACACAATCAACTTATCGTCGACTGTCTGCTAAACTTAGCGATTGCAGCTTATTCATTATTGTGCTTATTTTACAATGTCATGTGTTTGCGGAAATAATGCACGCAAATATTTAATGCTATCACTGTAAGCGTTCTTGCTATTAACTTTTTGATAACATGCCCGGTTTTCTATTCCCGCCCTGTGCTATGATACTTTCTTTATCAGTATAATGAACAGATGTGCTATGGTCGATTAAGACATATTGCATAATTTGTCTCCAACGTTAGTCGAATTGTCTGTTAAAATGGTACAATATATAATTTAAGCGGCGCGTTTTATAATCGGCGCCATTAAGAACACATCAACCCTCATTGTTGTTACGATGCAGAATTACTACTTCCATGTTTGGTTTTGTGTCATTAAAGCGGGTTAATGGCGGATTGTTGACGCCACGCTACTCATATAATAAATAATATATTGTCCTTTGTGTTTAACTAAGTAAGTTTATTCATTCACGCCATAGATGGAGATTTGTGGCTGCAAACATTTAGGGTTTCTACTCGACAATGTTGACGGGATCTAAATGATATTAGGAAAATCCCATATATATCGAACGAGACAAGACATGTTAGTCATGAACTGCTGCTGGAAGCGTTTTGCATGGAGGGAGTTGTAAGTTTACATTAGGTTCAACGTTCAATTTCCAGCTCCATTTAACACATTAGAAACACAACTACTAAACATTCGCTCTTACCGATTGAGAGGAATAAGGTGTTGCTCCTTTTGTTCTAGTTAAAATGCTTTCCTTGCATTACAAAGAGATAGAACACGCAACCGAAGGTGGACATTAATTTCGAGTGGTGAAGCAACCCCTGGCGGCGATAACGCTATATTTCTGTCCACCATACAAGCATATATAATTACCAGTTTACCTCATGATATTGGAATAGATAATAATTGTCAAGTCAAAGCATCAGCACGCATTGGCTTTATCATGGGAGCACTACTCAAAAAATGCGTAATCACACTAACGGTTAAAATCTAAACAATCGACCAAAAAGGAGAGCAGCCATACATTGCTTTTCTGTCTTGTGTTACATTACGGCGCGCTCTTCATCACAATGCGACAGCGATTTACTTGCTATTCGCAAATAACAGACTTTGGTGGGCATTTACGAATGGCGCGTCTCCATAATATCATCTGTATGCTAATGCATATGTAAGTGGATGCAATGTAGTCTGATATATGGACTTAGGAGAGATTTTTAAGTCCTTGCGTCTTAAGTGTAAGTTGATCATGGTTCATGATTAAACGCAGTCATATTCATCCTGACAGCTTACTGAATGTACCGCCTCATGGTTGTACACAGGCGCTATGTATAATCATATATAAGACGTACCGTATGCCTGTGCATTCTGACCTACAGAGCCACCCACGAGTCCTGTTGAGGACTCGCCCTGACTGATGCCATTGGCAAATCAAGAAAAGGCCAATGACCCTGATGACGACGATGATTTTATTTCGGACAGGTTGCACTTAATTTCTATCACCCCAGCTCTGATACCGATTCCTGAGTCAAGAACCCGTATAACATATAAGAAGACATGACTCAGCTTGTTGTAGAAATATCTCCTCGGCTATGGACCTGTTAGGTAAGGACTAAAGCGTCCTAGCCACACGTACAATATAAATGAAGCCCATGTTTACTTTGCGTGCATAATCTTATTTCCTTCCGTATCTAATGCAATCGGTCAACATTTACAGAGATGATGCCTGTGTAACCAATATCACATCTCACGAATCGACAACTGTTTCTTTTTCATTCAAGCTTAAGTTGTAGTATTGTAATTTTGATATGCAAATTACGAAATAAGGGTAGTTGGCAAGATAATAGTATAAGCCAACTTGTGGGTCAAATGACCAGGAGCGAGGTATAACTTTCAAAGCCGTAGCTTTTATGTTAAATCATGTCAAATCGAAGGAGAAAACGTTCTTTGTCACTGCCGATTCATCAATGATAAATCTATTAACAAATATTGATCCCAAGCGTGTGGTTGATCATGTTTTACTCCGCTTGATGTCTCTTTTGTGGACGCTTAACATTCGCTAATATTGGAAACGACCTTCATCTCAGCGTAATGCATTACAGGAAATATCAATATCCTTGATGACGTTATTACTCTGACCACATCGACATACATGGATATCAAGCTTTGCCGTTAATACACGCAGCCTCGCAGCACCGTCATTGCCAAGCAATACACATAAGAGGATAAAAAAAACCAGTTCGAGTGGCAAAGCAAAATGCATGTAAGACATATATGCGAACGATTATGACTCAATTAGAGAGATCACAAAGCTGAAAATACCACCCTGATCTTTTTCAGAGAGGAATGTATCCTTATTCACCAAAACGCACATCATGTAGCTTGGATAGGGGACACGTTCGCTATTATTTATGATGTACGTGTCAGTTCAGTATTGCCATTCAACAATTATAATGATGTGGTTGAGTTGTAAAAGCTTTCATCTATTGAATACGATTTGTCCTCCATTGCGTCTGTTGGGTATACAATTAAAAAAATATTTAAACCGGAATAAATTTTAACTTAAATGCATTACTTATTGCAATGATCCACGCAGCATTTTCAAAAACGCAAGTGTTTGGTATCATATCGTATCTTAGTTAGAAATGCAAGCATCATAAGGATCAAACCAATCCGGCAGATTTGTAAACGAAGTAATCAACGCAAGGGAACAGTTGCAAAAGATAAGATGCTTATATCGGCGCCTATTAGAGTTCTCCGTGCATTATCGACAGGCGTTTGCTAGATGCAGTGTGTTCTCGATTATAACGCAGATATACAACTGGTACAGGTATGGATATCACACTGACAACATTGTTACTTGCTATTGATACATATAATAGAGATTGATCCAGTAGCAGTGCTTTTCAATGCTTTTGTGTTTTGTGCGCCTTTGATGTTGAATGTGATGAATTATGTATAAAGCGTATGACAATGTGAATGCCAGTCTTCTCTGCATTTACCTGGCTGTTCTGCTGGCAATTTGCTCACGTCCGTTAATCGATTTGAGCATTGACAGCAATTTTGGCGGGTCAGGTTCACTAAACCAACTATACATTGCATATAATTATCTCTGACTGCTTACAGTAATGAACAGATGTCATGCTCGGCTTGGGGCAGCATATATTTCCGAAGCGCAAGTTCTTCAGCTTCTTTGTTCCTTATTCGCTTGTAATCACCTAAAGATACGTTTTGCAAATTCAAATAAAATAGCGCTGCAAACAAATCTTACTGGTGCTCCTCGATCCTTGCTAGTGGCTATCCAGCCATTGACGTTGGATATTGGTAACAACTAGGCATAATAACCTATTCAAAGGCCCAGGTGGTAAACTGGCATAAGTTATGAACGAAGCTCATGTCGTACTAAAAAGAGAATTCAGTTTATCCCCCGTGGCTCTTGGCAGATGCTCCTGCTTGCTTCCATGGAAAGATGGAGATATAGGTTACTACATATGGTAAGACTTTTTATGTGATATAGCAATGAATGCATTGAACTGGAGACAATCATCGCAAATCTGGATGCGTAAAAGTGCCTAACGAAGCGCAGGTGTTTTCCACTAGGTTTCATTCCTTTATATAACCATTCGAGTAAAAGAGGCATAAAGCACAAAACATTAAATAAGCCGGTATATCACCCACTGCACCAGCAACTTGTAAAGCAATGCATAACTTAAACGAGGAGGAGTAATATAAAAACGAGTCAAGATAATGATAAAGAGATAGATTGCGCAGTCTATTAAGACGACAAGAGCAGATAAGTTTGCCACCAACGCACTGATATGGTAGTAATGAACGTGTATTGATTTTATTTATCATGGAACTACGATAAATCAAATGTCTCAAGTGCCCCAGCAGGCATTTTATAGATATTTACGTTTTATAGTATTATATATTTACATACATTTGTCGCTAGCAAGACGCATATCCTCATATAAATCTACGGCGGTTCGTAAATTTTATTTAACTTTAGGTGTATGATAACATGGATACATTACCAACTTAGAGCAATGTGTGCAGATACGATACGAACGCGCGCTACACCCCTCATGTCCTTGCCACATAATCATAATTGCTAGTGATATCTAACGAGGATTGTTGAATCATTGCTCCATTTATTATTATCAATTTCGTCACGATCACAAACATCCTCGCCAGCATCTCCATGGAAGTCTTAACCGCTCCCCCATGCGCCGTTTAAGTACTGGGCCCTCACCATACTACGTATTAATTCAGGTTTGGGGTCCCAAATCGATATGAATACTGCAATAGCTGATTTTAAAGAGATACGCAGATGATGAGGCGCCCTATCTCCATAATTCTCACTCATCTACGCTATTATCGTTCAATGTATATTTGCGTCATGCGGGGCTCCTTGTTGGCATACTTGGTTTATTCGCTATTAAATATCCACTTCAGCATATAAAAACCCCTTTCCTATTTTCACCTTGACGCAGCGTCATATAATGCAAGTAAAATGCTTATTATTTACTCATGAAGATTGACAATCCAGTATTGGATGCAGTCCTGCCCATAGTTCGAGGCAACATATGGCCACTTGTTAAGTCTTGTTTTATTAATACTACTAGCACAAAGGGTTCGGTCACGTATATCACGATCGCTGTTTCTGACTTGCCGTCCCGGCAATAATCGAGATACAAGCCATGCCAGGGATATTATTGATCAATTACATTTTTCGTTGCATGTTAAATAGCAGCTCTCCCGGATACATGCACAATTTTAAGCGGAGCAACATATGGATAACTTACTCAACATGAACATCCCGTACATCGCCTTATGCGACTATCCCCATAATTTTATTCTCTGAAACAAATATACTTAATACCTATGCACTCCTCACATAGTGAGGCTACCTTTTTTCACTTGGCCCGGTTTTTTTATTAGGCGCAAATGCATCGTTCACTCTCATCTAAGTTCTCTTTCTTGCCTACAACGACTACGGCTGTACCGAGTTTGCTGTCCCTAATGTAGGTTGCCGGTCCCACTTGTGTTACTCGGCGTGCAATTTCTTGTTATACAACCCTTTAATCTGAATATCATCGACAAACAATAACAAAATATATATGAGAGGAGTTACACGAAGGGAAAGGGTTGCGAACCTGTCAAGCCATGGTGACGGTCATGGTTTTACTGTTCACTAGTACCACATATGACAAAAACACGGATAGCATGTTTCTCTCTGCTTATGTGCGTCGAATTGACTGTAATCAAAATTCTTTGATATTCCAGATGTTTGCGTAGATGGGGCGTGTCAGTGATTGATAGGAGCGGTTGATGCGTGGTCTCCTAAGAATGAGATCAGTTCGATAGAAGTTTTCGCTCAGACTCCTGTCTCGCGTCGTTTCCACGCATTTGAAACTTAAATGAGTATGGTGCTTTTGAAACAAATTAAATAATGTATTGTCATTACTGACGACTGACCAATTACGTAACAACATATTTGAACGATAACAAGGCTGTTGAAGCAAGTGGTAATAGGACAGCAAGATCAATTTGCAGTCACGTTTTCAATCCAGACAAGAAAACCTCGCAATAGCGTACCCCTTTCTATATTCGGACCAGATACCGTCTGTTCAATACGGATCCAGCTATACTAGGGTGGTTCTATTGAGTTAATCGAGAGC
The DNA here is from genome assembly GCA_034190875.2 of Urechis unicinctus. Lineage (NCBI taxonomy): Eukaryota > Metazoa > Annelida > Polychaeta > Xenopneusta > Urechidae > Urechis > Urechis unicinctus. Next base: position 83,914,828 of record CM067353.1, read on the forward strand.
GTTATTCCTAAGTCTACATCTGTCGTTCTTGATTTCCCGGGCCTGGTTACTGCCTGAGTCCCACGGATCGATCCCCATCACGCGATGGACACAATTTCAGCATAAGGAAGCAAATCATTCCTCAATTGCTTGCACAAATGCAACCTCGCATCGGGTCTGGGTCTCATGCATACACTGTGCTCGTACTAAAGTATACCATGTGTGATTTTTGCTGTGTGTTAGATATCGGTTTATCGAAGTAGACGGCAGGTATTTTGCTCTTAATCAATACATAATTATTGTGCCGATCATCACAGCGTCTGCATATTGCATAAAATTGCAATTGTGGTCGTGTAGTTTATGATATATGCTGTGTCCATAGAACGACTTTATTTGAAGTGCTTGTAGAATTGTGTTGATCAGTTACCTTGTACAGGTATGCATAGACTTATGCTTAACGATATAGTATATGCTGCATTACATGCATACAAAGCATAATATAACTTCTAGCTTTTCATCTTGCTTACTGTTTAATATAGCATTGCTCATTTAGGGCTTTTTCACATCCAGCTTGATAAATATCATTAAACAAGTCGCGATAATTAAATGTGTTCGCCTAATATGTTTATAAATAAATCTGTTTAGGGAAATAACCTTATATTATGTCAAACATTACTTATCGTCTTGAGGCTGCAATCTGGACGCCTTGGCGTAAGTAGTGACAACACAATGAACAACTTTAGGCTTAAGCGCTAACTGTGCTCGTTCATGTACGCATTAAAGTAAGTCTATCTATGCGCTTGAATAGTGATAAGAGAGGATTGATTACGGTCATTGTGCACTTGCTACACTGGTAATTGATAATCCGGTGAATATAAAATAATGCAAGATTACTAATAAAAAATATATCGCATGTTCTCTGTTGAGCATTAGATAAGAACCACTTGCACCTCCTAGGGGCAGTTTTTGTGCAGGATTTACAGGAGTTTACTGGGTGCAGTGCGACTTCAATTCTAACGCAGAACTTCACCTGGCGCAGGTGTTGATATTCTGCTGACAGAATTATGACTGGCAGGTTATACAGAGATTGATGATGAAGCGAGGCGGAGGCGTCTTCTGTTCATCGCTAGCGGTTACCACAGCTGTGTTATGTACGCAATCAATGCTGAATGTGATTAATTGTGAATATACTTTTGGACAAAAACTGAATGCCAGGCTTCGTTTGCATATAACAACATATTTTAATGAATCGTTTGTTAAGATTGTTTGCCACGCAGCCAGTTGACACGCAAACTATACGCTTTTAGCATTGGCAGCAATTGCGGAACCGCACGTTCAGTAAGCACACTTCAGCAGGTATGAATAATAAAATCGGCAGTCCGGGTACATGCGAACGTTCTTAAAGGCGTATGCTTGTTTGTTTAACCATATATTTTAGTTTAGCAATCTCGGTTGAACATTATTCTTATACATGAGTAATGATAGGAGTGCGAATGGCATGCTGTATGTAATCCCATATATTTGTCGCTTACAAAAACCGTTGATGCTGTACTTGTAATTGGATGCGATGCTTGGATTAAGCAGCATATATTTCCGTCATGCAAGTTGCTTAGTTTTGTCAGTTTCTTTTGTCTGACTGCTTATTTGTAACTACATGGCGATTGTTACCACTTGATAATGTAAGTCACAATTATTGCATTGCTATGGCAATTATATTTGCGATTGCATTTATTCTACATATATCCTTGACGAGGAGGTTGAACTACCCGCAATATACATGCGCAGAATTGCCCCTAACTGTCTCTTCCGCTATGTTTTGATCCTTTCAGATAATCGTTTGTGTTATGTAAATGCTGTGGAGGGATTTAATGTGTGATATCAAAAGGATAAGCATTGTGAGGTCAAAAGCGTCAGCAAATTATCAGGATGAAAAGAGACGGGGTATTATATTGACAATGACAAATATAAATATAAATAGCACAGTCTATAAGTAAGTCAATTTTGCGCCACATTTTATATTATTGATTTGTCATACACCAATTTTGACCAGTCACTTATTTTGTCGCAATAAGTTTAACAGCAATATTCCCACAAGCAGCGATAAAACATTTCGTCGGACCAATGTTGTTGTCACTTTGTTGTCCACGTGGAATAAGTATATACGACTACTTCATGAGCATAAAACGTTCGTTGATCTCGGAGTGAATAACTTTACAAGACGTTTGAAAGCAAAATCATTAGGTCAAATATCATTTTCCGTGACTAAGCTGTTAAGCATTAATGTTCAATGCTAAGAGATATATGGAGGCACAGACGCTCATAATGTGCTAATGCCACAATAACCGTTTGAAATCAACTTAAAACCGAACAGGTAGGGCGAAGGCCGCAAAATTGCAACTCCGGTTCTCAGTACATGAACTATTCGCCATGTATTTAAGCTCAAATAAGTGGTTGGCAGTTAGTTATAAAATATCATAGAGTAAGCTACTCAAGTAGCCCGAGTTGCTCTAAGGTGACAACCTGCAGCCTTCGACTTTCTCGTTTTAAATATAACTAAGCTTACATAAACTTACATAATGCAAACGTATTGGTTACTCTTATTTTATTTCAATGTTTGTGTTCGTCCAAGTCAAAATGTCAATACAAAAAAACGAGGCATCAGTTTGAGCAAATAATGGTGCATCAAATTCACAAATATGTTACAATAACGATGGTGTAACGGATATATTCATTGTATGGTAACAATCAATCAAATTTGTGCCACTGTACCTTTTCTATAGTATTTATTTACGTATTGGCGTTCTGTTCTAAACGGCATTAGTCGCAAGCTAGTACAACAACTGCAAATGGGATTATGGCTGCTAATAGCGTCTATGCAGTACTATATACATGATCAAATGGAAACATGTAGATAATTGTGAACAGCTATGATGATTTCAAAACACGTCTATATCTTTGTTTTGAACGCAATTATTATTGTCTACCTCGAAGTAATGCGCACTTACCTCCTTACCCTTGTCGCCTACATGATAATCATCATAGCATTCCACGAAACGATCAGCAGCATCGAATAATAGTTTTTGCATGTATCATCATATGTTCAGTCATGATTACAAACACCATCGCCAGCATCCTAATGGAAAGCCTCAATAGTTTTTTCGTACCAGAATTTTACCTCTCCATGCTGAGTAATTAAACTGCTCTGGGGTCATAAATTGCATGGTCACTCAGCCGCCGCCGTTGGAGCAAATAATGGTGCCCTAAGTGCACAAACAATTTACAACTATGATCGTGTATCGGATATATTCATGGAATCATAACAATCAATCAAATTGATGGCACTGTACCATTTCCATTGTATCTATTTACGTATCGGCGTTCTGTGATAAACGGCACCTTTCGCAAGTAAGTAAAATACCTGAATATGGAATTATGGCTTCTCATAACGCACTAACTACATGATCAGATGGAAACATGAAGATAATTTTGAACAGATATGATGATTTCAAAACACGTCAATCTCCTCACTTTAAACGCAATTATTATCGTCTACCTCGAAGTAATGCGCACTAACCTCCGTACCCTTGTCGCCTACATGATAATCATCATAGCATTCCACAATATGATCAGCATCATCGATCAATAGTTATTGCATGTATCATCATCTGTTCAGTCAAGATCACAACCATCCTTGCCAACATCCTCACTCAGTCGCAATTGTTTTTTTTGAACCGCAGTTTTACCTTACCATGCTAATTATGTATTTACGTTCGTCGGGGGTAAAGTTATCTTCACAGCTACCCGTATTGTGGGTCTTTGTATTGATAGATTATGTCTGTGTCAGTGGACCACGAAAGTTAAAAC
>CM067353.1:83923670-83933670 GCA_034190875.2 Urechis unicinctus
AGCTACTAGTGGCGTAGGGATAGATGTCGGTCGGTTGGCACAGAAACTATTGATTGGTGTGGCCCATTTATCAGACCGGATCATCAAAGCATCATTCCAGGGTAATCCTGCGCTTTCAGTCATCGTTGCTTATGCCCCGACAGAGTGCAAGAAGGATGACAAAAAGAGCGCGTTCTACAACCGGCTTCGAAACACAGTTGATGGTGTACCAGAGCACCATTTTTTAATTGTTCTAGGGGATTTCAACGCGCGACTCAGCGAGGATAATGCCCTCTGCACATACAATAGGAAGAAGCATGCTAGAGATAATGGATGACTTCCAACTGCTAGCTACCAACATTCTATTCCGCAAAAAGAGAGGAAAGTTGCGGACCTGGAAGTCGCCATATGAGACGCCAAACCAGATTGAGGCCATCCTGGTAAGGAAGAAGTGGCAGAAGAGTGTCATTAACTGTGAGGCCTACAGCTCCGTCAGGGCAGAAGATGACGGCGACGAGCCACATTCATCGACACTTTGCGGCGGGATGTTGGCCTCGGTGACACAGGGGAGATGAGGGCCCTAATGCTGGTCAGGGAAGAGTGAAGAGCTGCGACTATGTCCCGAGTTGGTGTAGGATAGACTACACGATCGCATCACACACACACACACACACATATATATATATATATATATATATATATATATATATATATATATATATATATATATATATATATAGATATATATATATATATATATATATATATATATATATATATAGATATAATATATATATATATATATATATATATATATATATATATATATCTATATATATATATATATATATATATATATATATATATATATATATATATATATATATATATATATATATATATATATATATATATATATTTTGCTCGATAAACCAAAATATTACACAATTTACGCGATGGGAATTGACATTGCAGGCTCGGAATTTCGTCATTTTTAGGGCAAGGCCATTTTGGCCTTGGATAGGTGCAAATTTTGAAAGGCACCAAAGCCAAAGGGAAGGGCACCAAGGCCTACTTGTCTCTAACGTTTCAAACGATCCCTTCGTGGCATTTTGATGTTATTTAGTAAGGACTCAAAAACATGAACGAATAGAAGTGACAGGATACGATAAGTGTGTATTTTCATTGACAACAATCTAACGACGCGATGTCCAACGACGATGCGATGTCAAACTATTACCAATCATGTGCTGTCAGCGTGTTCAATAAACAACAGAAGTTCTCACAACCTCGGTTGTCAAAAACTCTGGTCTCCGTTAACATCGCAAACAGCAGCAACTTCGTTTCCAGGGATGATCGATCTCGCTTACTGATCTCGCTGCGCCCTTGCCCTTTCGTTAATGTATACTGTCGCTATTGTTCTAGTTTGCAGACCCGCTTTGTAGTTGCTACCCTCATGCCACTGGCTGCCTTTTAATAATAAAAGGACACATGATACGCTGATGCCGAAAATAAAGCCACTAACGATATTTTCGAAGATGGCAGGGTGGAGCGCGCCTTCAAATTGATATGCTAGAGCACAACTACCACCAAAGGACTTAAAAGCACCAACAATGAAAATGTATTCGATGCTGTGGACGCTGACCGAGAGAAAACGGTACAATATTTTGACTGTAGTTTTCATCCTAGAGTTGTACAATAAACTCATCATGTCTACAATTGAGCCTGCCGATTACACGGTGTAGATGCATGCGGCAAATATCATTCCATAGGGGGAACCAGAGAGGCTTGAGATTCACACAAACGCATGCCTGACATCAGCCTACCTATTGTGTCTCTATTTCATCCCTTTACCCAGATCATAAAGGCTACGAAGCATTGCCTAACAATACTGTCGTTAGCTGCTCCGTAGAATGCGCTACACGTATCACAGACAGACACATGAATTATGCTGGAATAACACGTGATAACCTATTACCGATAACAGAACAGCTGTTAACCTGATAATGGATACTTGACGTATTGTGGCATTGTCGAATGTGCCCCATTTTAAAGTTAACAGTAAGCAAAAGAGATGGTTCTTTTTAATTATTATTGTGTTTGCTTCCTAGCGAAGAGGCTGCGCGGACCTCCACATGTCTCCAGAGAGGATATCGACTTCTATCCAGGACACTGTACATTGACATAACGTCCTTGTCATGATGGTCTTTGCAGCTATCTTCCACGTCAGCTTGATTTATCAGGGTTATTGCTTAATCATATCAGAAAGACAAATAGAACATCGATGTGATTCATTATTTAATGCCCAGCAATATAAGTGTCACATCTATGTGATACAAAAAAAACTCTGCACAACTTATTAGGAAGCTGTTTTACGCCGTTCGGCGCCCTATTTGCTACAAACCATTATGCGGCGCTCAATATCCAAGAATGAATGTGGCAGTACTATATCAAACACCCAGTACAACACAACAGTTGTAGATAAAAGAAAACGACATAAAGAATTAAGTTGAAGTATGTGCATCAACATGTGATGCCTTCCACCGCATCAATGCATTAGTAAAACTGCAAAAAGGTGGGAGTAAGCAGTGGGTGATTACAAATTGTGGCGAACTACATTGCCTCAGAAATAACCCTGTTATACTCTTAGATACTACACTAGTGCTTACCAGGAGTAAAAAAACATAAGGTTATACAAACAAGTATTTATCGGTTGGAAGTTTAAGAGAATCCGCGATGTTCCTTACTATCAGCCTGCAGATATATAACTTTGATGTGAAACGTGCAACGCTGTTTGTGTTATCAACGCTCGAGGCCACATGCCAACGCGTGATGACCCGATAGGTTGTTAGCATGCGAATTGTTTTTAAGTCCGCCCCAGTCGGCCGAAAACGATATTTTGCGAATCGCTGTGTCTACAATTGATGCAAAAATGTATTAGTTGTTCATCTTAACTATGAGACAAATCGACCATAATCGTGATTAATTTGATCAATTCAACGACATGTTTTAGTTAGCATTGAATGAATTATGATTTTCGTTGCGAAATCGTGTGTCTGTGCCTATAAACGTGGTATGGGATATATTGCCATTTTCATGCAGATGTGTTATTCGCTTCTAGGCCTCTGTTAATTCTTAAATAACTTGTCTAAAATTTATCTTAATTAATCGCCAAGTGATGATAAGAACGCTTTATCCCCAGTCGACTCTGTCCTTGGGCAGAAACATTGCAGCCTTGAACCATAGCTGCATGATACAAGGTTAATTAACATTAATTGCGGCATGCCCGATATAATTGAGCACTCCATGAATGCATCGGGGATAAGCATTGGTAATGTTATCCACGTTTTCCTTATGCGGAATGCCAGAACATCATGTAGAGATGGCTAAAGAACGACCATCACAACAGTCAAACAGCAAGTATGGCTTGAAGCCGATTTGATGTCATTGCCTGGTAAGTGGTGCGTGTATGATGAGTATACTACCATTTAAAAATGTCCCATTAAACAGGGAGGAATACACCGCCACGATGAGGCACGGCATTTGAATGTAGAATGCAAGAAAACGTCATTCGCATAGTTTATTGATCTAGCATTCTAGCATTAGAGTACCATTTTGAATGTAACGCATTGCCGGTCAGTTAGCAACCCAGGTGTAGTTTATTTATTCATCAAAACACCTCGACGCCCTTCTTAAAATCCTACCGATTCCAAAACAAGAGCTAGCTAGCCATATTGTTCCACTTAAAGCAAAAAATGCTCTCATTAAATTTTTCCACCCGAGCAAGTCGCCAAAAACATCTGCTAATTTCTTCGTTTCGCGATTCAAGCCTCACTGCTATAAATGAAAACTGTTAATGTTATTGTTGTGTTGGTGAAATTGTGCGTCTTCAATCGTAGTCAATGCTCTGCTCCATATTACTGACAATTTGCCGAAGTCCGATCTCGTGGACATTATTAGTAACCTAACATAGACTATTGTAAATAATTCATACCTTTTCAGTTGAGCATTACGTACACTCGCCATTGTCTGCACCATTATATACAGACCGAAACATTTCCTTATTTGTAACTGCAGGTGATAATAACGTTTCAATAATGTTTCATGTACTGAAATTACACTGCAAACATGGCTCCCTACTTCAATTTACCTCATATCATAAAGATCTAATTCTTTTGATAACACGCGTGGTGCTCGGCGAAAACTGGCTGTCGCTAGAGTTAGGATTACGAGCTTTCAACAAAGACACTCCTATTGTCGGCACAAAATGAAATGCGCCTTTTCACTTTGTTGTTTGATGCGAAATTAATGTTGTGTGTCAGCAGACACACCCACGTTATGGTCTGCAAGATGTGCAGTACCTCGCATATTTTCTATATAACAGGACGAGATAAATTGATACGTGGAAATGCAATTGCAATCAGTGACTGAGTATCTGCGATAGCGAATAAATTTTGTCATTTATATTATGACCAATATGACGGATACAAGCATCACATTACAGTTCAGAGCAAGCCTCTATAAGAAACTAATCAATATCAAAATGAATTTTACTCTTACGTTATGAAATATTTACCAGAAGCTAAATATTTCTGCAGCATTGTTAACAGAGACTTTGTCTCATCGCAGCTACTACATCACCAACAAATCTTCTTTTCTGAGACCTATATTTGTTTACCCATTCACGTACGACCTTTAGTAATGCGTATAGTGCAAATGTTCTTTCGCTTTTCTTCGATGGGGCAAAGTCTACTCATTTTATATACAACAAGAACGGTAAGGGGATAGTGACTTCTGAAGATATTGATCCATGAAGACTATACTTGAGATTTAAATAAAATGCTATCAGGAAGCAGGGGCGTAGCTTGGATGGTATCAATGTGTAGGCAGAATTCTAGGGGGGTCTAGGGCATGATCGCCCAGAGAAAGTTTTGACCCTAGAATGTCAGAGGTGCGTTTTGGCGTATATTTGGCACAAATAAGAATGTTTCATAGACCATATATATCATGACATTTTACTTAGATTAAAGTCTCATGACTGGTATAAATTTGACAGCAACTGAACGTTGATTCTATATTGTTGATTAATACGCTACTTGCTGGCTATTTTCCACTTGAGGTTTGTTTTCGGCATTAACAGAATTATATTGTTGAATTAAATATATGCTATGCCGTTATGTTGAACAATATGCCTTAGTTTCTTTCGCACGGGTGGATGCGGGTTTTTTTATTGATTCACATTTTACGGAGAAGGTATCCACATACCCTTCGGCACGAGCAGACGCATCAAGATAGAATTTTGCAACTGCATGACGTTCTATTAGCATGGAAATATTCTTCCAATCCCATGTGCCGGCGGTAAAGGTTTTCTCTCGTCCGTCTATGCCGCCGAACAAACAGCAGTTCACACAAAAGACGGCATCCTTTGACCATTTTCCGCTGAGTGTTCGCAGCCTATTACTTGTTTCAAATGCCCTGGAAAGAAAACTACAATAATAAATAGTGGTATTTAAAATTTAAATTGTTACAAGACAAATAATTTTACAAAAATCAGCTGGACGGGGAATCGAACCCGGTATGCCCGGGTGGGAGGCGAGCACTGATCCCCTACACTATTGTCACAGTGCAACGTTTTGTGTATTTTATGTTATTAATGTAATAATTTGAACATGGCCATTTGAAAAACGAATGTAGGATTACAAAAACAACTGGTTTACATAGTAAATCTATCTTAGCTGGTTTACATATTAGTTTCTTATATGCGCACACGGATCAGTGGCCTAATTCACGTACCCGTCTAAGTCCGTAGCCGACTATCATACCGTAGTCGACTAAGTTTAGACGGCTAAATTCGTAGTCGACTAAAGCGTTTAACAAACGATTTCGGTAGTCGACTAAACATAGTCGATTATGCTTAGCCAACTAGGCGTTTTTTCCTTCGTGGCTATGGGGATTCCCCGGAAAATTCCCTAAATTGTTGTCGTCTGTTGGTGGCACTCTAATCTTTCGCACCAATGACGTTCGGCATTCCTTTTAAACGAAAGTGTATATCATATATATAAAAAAGAAAAGGTGTACAAATTCAAATGTATAAAACGATAGAGGTTTTTTTTCATTGTTCTAAAATTGTGTTGCTATAAAAGGTTTATGTACCAGAAATTTCAGAGAATCCTCTTTTAATCCAAGCAGTTCGTTGCCCTGACGGCATAACCAAACGTTCTGGTACCAAAAACTGGAATGCTGAGCAGACGCGCCACACACATTGATTGACAGTTGCAGCCGACACCCTTGGCATGGCATCCCCGACAACGATTAAGAACGATCCACATCCAAGGAATCGAAGACAAATAAGAAGTTGAAGCAGTCCAGGCAAAGCCATGGCACGGCGCGTAGTATGATCTATTCGATCCTTAATCAAACCCAGCAGGAAAAAAATGTTACTTCGATTAAAACGATACAGAGTATACAGCTGTTGATCGGTAAATACTTCGGTTGGATTTTCCCTGTCATGAAAAATCCTTTCCCGCCGCATCGCTCTATTGTATCCTTCTCGTATTATTGGTGGTGCTGCCATTGTAACGTTGAATTGGTTTTAACAAACATCGTCTGCTTGTGTGCCTTAGCCGACTAAACGAAAGCTTAGCCAGCTCCGTAGCAGCCTAAGCTTAGTCGACTACGGATAGTCGACTAAGGTGTTCGTGAAACGCAATTTAGTTGGATAGTAGGCTAACCATAGTCGGCTAAGCGTGTTAGTCGACTAAGATGCGTAAGTGAAATAGACCACAGATGGAAATATCCGTCACTGAGAGTAGCTGTTTTTGCGGGAAAGAGGCTCTTCCGAGTTCCCACGAAACAGTTACCCGAAGTGACGGATATTTCCATCTGATCCATGTATCTCATGGTAGAAACTTTTTCTTGCATACTGTATTGCACTTTAAAATAGATATTTAAATACAAACTTATCGAAATGATTCATTTTGATATAAAAAAAGTGTTACTCAGATGCTGTGTTTGGGAAAGTGACGTCACATTATTTATAACTTTACGTCACAAGTAATTCACGCGAGTCGTCTTACATGGGGGGTGGGGTAAGATGAGATTTTCCAGCACTGGTAAAAACTGCAGGTATTCCCGTCTGGTATGCAAGAAAAATCTATCTCAAGACAGGCCAAATCCACTTTTAAAATATACCTGTGAGTTATCGTACTAAACACACAATTTGATACAACTTATTAAAGGTTTGAAACTAAGAAAACGACTGACCGCGCTGGAAATGAGTCCTAAAGACATGATGGCCAGGTTTCATTTAACAATTTTGTTTGATGTCTTCGTCTACGGGAGGTAAAGTAAGACATCCAACATCCGGATACTTGGGAATGTTTTCGGTCATGATGAACTCTGTCAGGCTTTTGGTCGGTTTACAATTAAAAAGAAGCGCCCACCAAGCATCCTTTGAAATGTTTACAAGACGTAACTTTACAATACGCGGCCGGCCTGAACTTTACAATATGCGGGCTCTAGGCGTTCGCACTCTTCATTGGGGTATAAAAAATATAAATCATTCCATGCGTGCAGATTCCGACCAATCAATCACTGTCTGTTATTGTATTACCCCTACCCCTCTCCCCCCCATCGATTTTTATGGCATTTTTGGCATTTTTATTTTTCTCGACTTTCTGGGGAAATGTGTAGACCACGGCCTACACGGCTTATAGAAAGCTACGCCCCTGGTAAGGTATTATTTTGATGGTGACGATGACGTATTTCGCGAAGCACATTAAGATGACGGCTATAATTATGAAGATTGCTATACTTTGAAAACACCAGAAGCGTATCAAGCGATACAAATTGTACCATTTAGTTGGCATCTAAAATAGCATACAAATGAGCAGACAATTGGATGTTTATCTACTTTAGTCGTCCAGAGGCTAATTATTGCCTTCATTTCCTTAGTGACGGAGAAAATGGTAATTTGCACGGTCACCAAGTCCTACAAAGAGTAGTCTAGATGCCCACTACATTTATTTTGGAGTAAAATCGAGGTGGTGCTCTACGCTTAGTGTAAGCCTAAGAATTACGTGGCTTTTCAAATTTGATAAGCTCTGTATCGGGGAGTTAGCATTACACTAACATAAATATATTTATGATCGATACTGATGCTTGCTGATATCAGCAGAGCATACTTATATGTTATTGCTTACTCGTGACATCGAAAAATATCTGTTATCTCTCGTCTTCAGATTTGCTTTACATGAGTAGGTATGCAGACAATACTAGGACTAGTGTTTTGTAGCGGCTGCAATACACAAACAACTTAGCGTCGACAGTCTGCTAAACTAAGCGATTGCAGCTTACTCTACTAATTTACAATATTATGTGTTCGCGGAAATAATGCAAGCAAATATTTAATGCTACCACATTAAGTGTCCTTTCTATTATTTTTTGGAAAACGTGCCACGTTTTCTATAACCGCCCTGTGCTATCATACTTTCTTTATCAGTAGAGTATAATGAATAATTTGCAATTGTCTATTAAGGCATATTGCATAATTTGTCTCCCAAGTTGGTCAAATTGTCTGTTAAAATGGTACAATATATAATTTACACGGCGCACTTAAGTACACATAATGTAGCACATCAACCCTCATTGTTGTAACGATGCACAATTACTACTTCTATGTTTGGTTTCGTGTCACTGAGGACCTATGGCGGGTTTATGGCGGATTGTCCACGCCACGCTAATCATATATAAAATAATATATTGTCCTTTGTGTTTAACTATGTAAGTTTATTTATTCTCGACACAGATGGAAATTTGTGGTTGCAAACGTTGAGAAATACTACTCGACATTGTTGACGGGATCTAAATAACATTAGAAAAACCCAATATATAGAGAAAGGAGACAAGACATGTTAATCATAAACTGCTGCTGGAAGCGTTTTGCATCGCATTCACCGAGTTGTCGACCGAGGGAGTTGTATGTTTAACAATCGTTTGGACCGAATAAGTGGAATAAGGCGTTGCTCCTTTTGTTTTCGTTTAATGCTTTCCTTGCATTATAATGAGACAGAACACGTGACCGAAGGTAGACATCATTAATTTCGCGTGGTGAAGCAACCCCTGGCGCGATCACGCTATTTCTTTCCACCATACAAACATATATAATGACCAGTTTACCTCATGATATTGGAATAGGTAATAATTGTCGTTGAGTTACTAACTCGTTGGTAATTTGCAGGTGATGTGGTGACTCCTACTGATGTTACGGTGTGGTTTAACGATTAACAGGTGAGCGCTGACGGTCAGATTTGTGCGGCTTGTGTTAATGTAATTAACAGTAGATCAATGCTGTTGCACATTACTGGGTTATCTCAAATGGGTCAGACACAACATTCATGCTCGCAGCAAACAGCCGTGCACGTCATTTTTAATGCACATTCATCAGGTCAAAGCATCTTGAGAACACTACTCAATCAATGCGTAAAACTACTAACCGTTTACATCTAAATATTCGACCCAAAACGTGAGCAGCCATACATTGCTTTTCTGTCTTGCGTTACATTATGGTGGTACGCTATTCATCACAATGCGACAGCGATTCACTTGCCATCCGGCAGAAATGTAAACCTGCAGCGCAAGCAAAAATGTTCATTTAACATGATTAGCATTAACGACGCGACTGACAGCATATACGTCTAGCTGTCACGCCATAATTGGCCATTAGTGTTTTGTCTGGTCTGCAATAGCTCTCTCTAAATAAAACAAAAGCCCCAAAACTATGGAAGTACTAGGGCTCATTCTGCTGTAGCACAATCTGGCGAACGCCGCAATCCAATGAGTGTGTGCTGTCGACAGTGCAAGTCAATCTAATACCGAAGCATACATTGGTGCATATGTTTGAGCAGGCAGGATATATTCTGGATGTAATGATTAATATGATTCACGTAGCAGGTGACTAAAACCACCTTTGCTTTAGCATTAAACCTTGATATCAATTGATGTGATGTATTTACAGTTTTGC
>CM067353.1:83936170-83968956 GCA_034190875.2 Urechis unicinctus
CGAGGACCAAAAGTATATACCAGGAATAAAAAGTGACAAAAATATTTTCATTTGCATTAAACTTCTTCATTATATCAATTAAAATATGCCGAATAAACAATTGATAATAAATGATAGCAAAAAGGCTACGGCTATGCTGATTTTAATGTCAGTCGCCGGTCCCATATGTGTTACTCAGAGTGCAACTTCTTGTTATACTACCTTTTAATCCAAATATCACCGTCAAACAATACCAAAATATAAATGAGATGAATTATACAAAGGGAAAGGGTTGCGAACCTGTTAAATCATGTTGACTGCTATAGTTTTACTGTATCACTAATACCACATTTGACAAAATCACGGATACCTTGTTTCTCTGCTTATGTACGTCGCACATAAACGCAATTACTTCAAACCGCTGCACCAATAGAGTGCTATCTACTGCGGCGTAGAAGAATGTCTTTTTATATCAACAGAACATTCAAATTTTATTTACATCTAAAAGCTAACGATAATGGGCAATGCAGTATTTGTTCCTGGCATTGATTAATATCTGCAAAGCATGCAAGAGTGGTTGCATTTCGAATTTAATAATAATAATTATGCATAGCCGTTGCAAATTGGCTAAGTATCGTGTCCATGTGCATGATGTTGCACAGCGGGGATAAAGAGGCGTTCCAAAATTAGTTACTACTAAGCGCCGCTGCAGAAAGGCAATCCTTTTATATAAATATGATAGGCATGCATCTGCAATATAATGACAAAAGCTGATGTCATATTTCACCCTGCCATAATTAAATGATTAACACCTGCAAAACCTGTGGCCAGGAAACTTCCATTCCATCCCTTTCAATTTTAAGTCAGAGCATCAACTGATCAAAAATAAATGCTTTCTCAATATTGCTCTAATTCATTTAATCCTCCGTACATTTGGCTGCATACTTAACTCAAAGCGACTCATGTTACGGACATTACTTCTATTACTTTCTTCACAAAATACCTGCTACAAAGTCGTAATGAAATGTGTTGCGTGCAGCAGCAAGTGATGAAAATCAAACTCGGATACGTTCAGAATTCGTATATGCATCCTAGTGAATCTCAATAAAGTCAGATTTACCATAATTGCTGTGAGCTCTGTTGCAAAATCGTATTTCGGCCGTTGCATCTGATATATGAATCACATCAACATTAGTGCTGCCTGCTATTCTTAATTGATATAAACTAGACATATCCTATTAACACGAGAACATAAATATCGTGTGACTGTAGGTTTTATAGTTGCTATAGAACAGCATGAAGTATTCTACCTAGCAACACCCGAAGATAGTTCGATGCCTTAACCTCGTTACGTGGAAAGGCAAAAGTAGTCGCAATAAATGTTGTTACCGCAATGATGTGTAACCACTACGTGTCACAATAATCCTTAATGCCACGCAAAAATTCTTAATAATTCAAAATTACATTATACATCGAAAACAAATAGATACAACCAAAATTGCTTATTATTTTGATTTCCTATTACGGAGGAAGCCGCTTCGAGGTTGGCAAAGGCCATACATTCTATCCTTCAGTGACTAATAGTTTTATGCCTTCTGATGATTGTTCGACTCAGATGGCAATCGATACACCTGCGGTAAACATTGTCTAAACATGTAATTTCAGAAACCTAATCATTGCCAACGTTATTGATATGGACACAGTCTGCTGATTCCTTTTTTATTGCAACAGTAACACAGCAAGCATGGCTCTCGACTTCAATTTACCCCATATTTTAATGGTCTAATATATTTTATAAGATGGCGTTGCGTGGTGCTTGTCGACAACTGGCTGTCACTGGAGTTTAGATTACGAGCTTTCAACAAAAAACACCCGTAGACACTCTCCTGTTGTTGGTACAAAATAAAATGCGTCTTTTCACTTTTTTGTTTGATGCGAAATTAATGTTGTGTATAAGCAGTCACATCCACGTTATCGTCTGAAGGATGTGTTGTATCTCGCATATTTGCTATATAACAGGTAGCGGCTGAAATACCCATCAATTTATCGTCGATTGTCCCAGCGATTGCAGCCTATTATACTGATTTTACAATATCATTGCTTCGCGGAAATAATGCAAACAATTATTTAATGCTATCAATTTGAGTGTCCGTGCTTTTTGATAACACATTTTTCTATACCTTCCCTGTGCTACGATAGTTACGTTACCAGTAGAGTATAATGAACTAATGCACAATTTTTTATTAGAGCACATTGCGAATTTTTTCTCGTTAGAAGCATTGTCTGTAATAATAGTATATGATAATTTACACGGCGCATTTTATACTTGGCAATATAAAGTACACATAATGTAGCACATTTACCCTCATTGTTGTTACGATGCACAATTACAGCTTCCATGTTTGGTTTCGTGCCACTGAGGACCTATGGCGGGTTTATGGCGGATTATTCACGCCACGCTTATCCTATACAAAATAATATATTGTCCTTTGTGTTTCAGTTAAGTAAGTTTATTTATTCTCGCCATTGATGGAGATTTGTGGCTGCAAACATTGAGGGTTTCTACTCGACAATGTTGACGGGATCTAAATGATATTAGGAAAGTCCCATATATATCGAACGAGACATGACATGTAAGCTAGGGAATCATTAACTGCTGCTGGAATCGTTTTGCATCGCATTCACCGAGTTGTAAACCGAGGGAGTTGTATGTTTACATTATGTTTAACGTTCGATTTCCAGCTCCAATTTACATCTTGGAAACACAACTACTACACACTGGTTTTGACCGAATGAGGCGTTGCTGCTCTTATTTTCGAAACAATGTTTTCCTCATTATAATGAGATAGAACGCGCGACCGCCGGTAGACATCAATAATCAATGATATTGGAATATATGCTAATTGTCGATGAGTTGGTAACTCAATGGTAATTTGCAGATTATGTGGTGATTCCTACTGATGTCACGGTTAGGTTTTTACGATTAACTGTTGAGCGCTGACATTAAGATTTGTGCGGCTTGCACATTACTGGGCGATGTCACATGGGTCAGTCACAAAAAAACATGATCGCAGCAAACCGTCGTGCACGTCATTTATGATGCACATCCATTAAGTCAAAGCATCGCCTCGCATTGGCTTTATCTTGAGAACACTACTCAATAAAGACGTAATAATACTAATGTTTACATCTAAGTAATCGGCCACAAAATTGAGCTGCCATTTAGTACTTTTCTGTCATATGTGTAACGTTACGGTGCGCTCTTTATCACAATTAACAGCGTTGCACTTGCCTCACGGCCGAAATGTATAATCTGCAGCAACCCAAGCGGAAATACTAATTTAACGTGATTTGCATTAACGACGCGCCTCCCAGCATATACGTCGAGCTGTCACGCCATTATTGGTCATTAACGTTTTTATCTGGTCTGCAATACCTCTTTCTAAATATAAGAAAAGCCTCAAAGCCTCAGACGCAGCACAATCAGGAGAATACAGCAATGTAATCTGTGTGCTGTCGACAATGCGTGTCAATCAAACACCGAAGCATAAATTGGCGGATTTTTTTGAGCTGGCGGGATAGATGCTGGATGTAATGATTAATATGATTCATGTAGCGGGTGAATGAAACAACCTTTGCCGTCTCATTAAACTTTGATATCAATTCGTGCAATATATTAACAGCTTTGCATGCTAACTAAAATGTGTTATATTGAAGGGCAACAAAGTTGCAAACGTTTTAGCTAATGAACTAACTGGGCCACTTAATTTGATTTCCATCTGCATTAAACGAATGCTGGTTCAGTGCATGCATGTATCTTATGACACTTTCAACTTTATAGGTCATGGCTGGTTGAACATTCATGCAGATTACAAGTTGCGATTGGTTCAATCACATCTGTTAACTTCACGTAAATAGCTTTTTAGCTCCGATCAATTGCCTACTGATTGAACGCAAATTTACTTTTTCAGCTACAAGAGAAATTGTTGCCGCCTGCTGCTTTGGTACATTTGGCATTGTGAATATTTAGGACTATCTACTACGCAATGAATAGATCATTTGATGATTTTCATCAGGATTGTTTAATACGATAAAGCACGACGAGGTGGTTTCAATCAATAAGTACAAGGCGCATGAAACATACAATACATTTCCTCATCAGATACAAATAAGAGACTATGGTAGGCATTTATGAATGGCGCTTCTCCATAATATTGTCTGTATACTAATGCATATGTAAGTGGATACACTGGAGTCTGAAATATAGATTGTGGAGAGTTTTATGTCCTTACGTCTTAAGTGTAGGTCGATCATGGTTCATGACTAAAAGCGGTCATAATCATCCTGACGGCTTAGTCAATGTAGCGCATCATGTGTATACAAAGGCGCTATGTATAATCATATATTAGGCATACCGCATGTCTGCGCATTCTGACCTACAAAGCCATCCCGAGCCCTGGCGAGGAATCGCCTTGACTGATGCCATAGGCAAATCAAGAATAGGCCAATGACCCCGATGACGATGGTGATTTCTTTTCTCGGATGAGTTGCACCCCTGCTCTGATACCGATGCCTGAAGCAAGAACCCCTATGCATATAACATAAAAGGAGACAGGACTTGTTGTAGAAATATCTCATCGGCTACGGACTAATTAGGAAAGCGCTTAAGCGTCTTAGCGACATGAACAGTATAACTGAAGCCCATGCTTACTTTGCGTGCATTATCTTTTTCCCTGCCGTACCTAATGCAATGGGTCAACATTTACCGAGGTGATTCCTGTGTAACAAATATCACACCTCAAGAATCAACAAGTGTTTCTTTTTCATTCAAGCTTAAGTTGTAGAATTGTTATTTGATATGCAAATTACGAAATAAGGGTAGCCGAGCAGACATTTGCATAAGCTAACATGCGGATCAAATGACCAGGAGCCATGTTTATCATCAGACACCATAGATTTTTATGCTATATCAGGGCAAATCCAAGGATAAAACATTCTTTGTTCCTGCTGATTTATAATGGATCAATGTATTAACAAATAATGATCCCAAACGTGTAGTTGATCTTGTTATGCTCTACTTGATGTATTTCTTGTGGTCGCATAACATTCACTGATATAGGAAACGACCTTCATCTCAGCGCAATGCAATACATCAAATGGATTATTTATTGTACTCATTACTCTCATTACTTTATTCTTATTCCAAAGGTAATTCCATTTCAGTAGAGCGGATAACACATCTAGGTTCGACATGTATCCATTATTTATGGTCTTTTGACAGGTTCAAATCATTAGAAACCTAATCGTTTATCATATCACAACGTTACAAGTCGAGCGATGCATGAATTTACATGCGCATATATATATATATATATATATATATTATAGAGAGATATATATATAGAGAGAGAGAGATATATATATATAGAGATATATATATATATATATATTATATCTAGAGATAGAGGAGAGAGAGATATATATATCATAGAGAGATATATATATAGATATCTATATTATATATATATATATATATATATAAATATAAATGTATATGTATCTCTATATATATATATATAAATATATATATATATGTATATATAAATATAAAAATATATATATATAGATATATATATCTATTTATGGAGATATAAATATATATATATATATGCATGTATATTTTCAGATATATATGTATATTAGTGTATATATTTATATATCTATATATATGTAGATATATATACGTGTATATATGTATACATGAATTTTAAATTTGTAGATATATATATATATACATATATATATAAATATATATATGTATATATACATGTATATACATATATATATATATCTATATATACAAATATATATATATATGTATATATATGTATATATATATATAAATATACATATATATATACATATATATATATATATATATATATATATATATATATATATATATATATATATATATATGCATATATATAATTGAATGTTTATTACTCTGTCAACATCGTAATACAAGGATATCTAGCATTTTCGTGAATACACACAGCCTCGCCGCACCATCAGTGCCAAGCTACACCAATAAGCGGATAACGAAAACATAATTCGAGCATCAAAGATAAATGCATGTAATACATATACACGAATGATTATAACTCACTTAGAGAGACCTCATTACTGAAAATACTACCCTGATCTTTTTCATAGTGGTATGTGAGTTTCGTTATTAACCAAATCCCATATCATGTAATTCAGACTGGAGACTCGTTCATAATCATTAATGATGTACGTGTCAATTGAATATTGTTATTCCAACAATCATAATGATGTAGTTGAATTTTAAACGTTATTATCTATTGAATACAATATGTCCTCTTTTGCGTCAGTTGGGTACAAAACTAACATATATGATATATGTTTTTTTGCACTTAAGTTTCACAAACAAAGAAATCATCGCAAAAGAACAGTTGCAAAAAATAAGATGCTTATATCGGCACCTATTAGCGCTTTCCCTGCGTTATCGACAGGCGTTTGCTAGATGCCGTGTGTTCTCGATTGTAACGCAGATATTCAACTGGTACAGGTATGGATATCTCACTGGCAGTATTATGTCTTGCTATTTATACCGATATTGGAGATTGATTCAGTAGCGGTGCGGATGCTTCCTCTTTTCAATGCTTGTGTGTTCTTGTGCGCCTTTGATGTTGAATGTGATGAATTGTGTAGAAAGTGTAGAACAATGTGAATGCCAGTTTTCTCTGCATGTAATCTGCATGTAATCAGGTTCACCAAACCGATCATACATTAGCATGAATACTTGAAATCACTATCACGTATTCACAGGAAGAATTACCGCGAATCTGGATGCGTAAAAGTGCCTAACGATGCACAGATGTTTTCCACTATGTTTCAATCATTTATATAACCATTTGGGTACAAAGGTATAAGGCTAATAAAAATGTAAACGGTATATCACCCACGCACCAGCAACTTGAAAAGCAATGCATATCTAAAAAGAGGAGGAGTTACATAGTAACGATTCAAGATAATACTAAAGAGATAGATTGCGCAGTCTACCAGCACGACAAGCGCAGATAATTTTGCCATATAGTGCACTGATGTTATGGTTGTTATGAACGTGTATTGATTGTATTTATCATGGAATTACGATAAATCAAATGTTTCAAGTGCCCCAGTAGGCAATTTAAAGCTATTTACGTTTTTAGTATTGTATATTTACAGCCATTTATCGAAAGCAAGACACATATCCTCAAATGGATCCACGTCTTTTCGTAAATATTATTTACTGTAGGTGTATGATAACATGGATACATTACCAACTTAGAGCAATGTGTGCAGATAAAATATAAATACGCGCTACATCCCTATTATCCTTGCCATAATTTTCAGAATTGCTAGTGATATCTAACTTTAATTGTTTAATCATTGTTCCATTTATTATTATCAGTCATGATCACAAGCATCCTCGCCAGCATCTCAATGGAAGTCTTAACCCCTCACCCACGTGCCGTTTGATTACTGGGCCCTCGCCATACTACGTATGAGGTCAGGTTTGGGGTCCCACATCGATATGGATACTGCAATAGCTGATTTTAAATGAGATACGTAGAGGATACGGCGCCTTGTCTCCATTATTCTCACTCATCTACGCTAATATCGCTCAATGTATACATGCGTCATGCGGGGATACTTTTTGACATACTTTGGTTATTGCTGTTTCTGACTTGTCGGCAATCATCGAGATACAAGCCATGCCAGCCACAATAATGCTCATTTACATTTTTCGCTGGAAGCAAATTAGCAGCTATTCCAAATACATGCATCAACGATTAAGCATAATTTTGAGCTGAGCAACATATGGATAATTCACTCGACTTGAACATCCCGTACATCACCTTAAGCTACTATCTCCATAATTTTGCAACAAATATACTCTAATACCTCCTCCTGCAACAGGGCTTACTTTTTTCACCTAGCCCGTTTATTTATTTGACGCGAATACATTGTTCATTCTAGTCTATATGAGAATACAAAATCGGCTCAGTAACGACCTATGTATGATTGTGTTTGAATGTCCGTTTTCAGCGCGATAAATTATAGTTGCAGTGTGCTCTATGTGTTGTTCACATAACCATATGAACCTGCTCAATCAACAGAAGTAACGCTCCTGCTTATCTGACTTCCTGCTTTTTTCCCATGTTTCCCCTCCTCACCAAAATTCTACGTGTATTCACTTATCTAACCCATCCAAAGTTGTTTTGCTTCTTGCTATTTGAAACCTCATCCCCTTTGTCATTATAATCTACATGACCTCATTACAGAGATGTACATAAATGACACTTTTGTTACGACAAAACCGAAGCAGAAGTAAGTTAATAGACACGCGTGCATGGCTCACTGTAAATGTCCGTTCAGCCATGCGTCAGCGTGGCTCACTAGACGGAATGTTTAGTGGGTGTTGGGACTTTCGGTGTTGTATAGCTCTTGTAGTTAAAATACTAACTGAACAATTATATAATTGGAACGACTGAGAGGCTAGCAGTATAGTGTGTAGTCACGCAGGCCTTTACACGCGGTAAATGAGCTCCGACACGTTATTTAGAAGCACCTTTTCGTGCGTCAAACTGTTCTATCAAGTTGTGTCAATTGTTAAGAAGAAAAACACAAGCGGTGTCATGGCTAAATGACACATTAATGCTATCACATCCATGATTTTTGTCTCCGTTTCAAAGATGCAAGACAGTTATTAAAACTATTTGCGAGAGAATTTCCGCTCGAGGTTAGATGATACTGCGCCACCAGCGAGAGCGATGGCCTTCAACGGCTACGGCTGTACGGATTATGCTGTATTCAATGTCAGTTGCCGGTCCCATGTGTGTTACTCAGAGTGCAATTTCTTGTTATACAACCTTTCAATCTGAATATCATCGACAAACAATAGAAAAATATATATGAGAAGAGATATACAAAGGTAAAGGGTGGCGAACCAGTCAAGCCATGTTGACTGTCATAGTTTTACTAATACCACATATTACAAAAACAAGGCTACGTCGGTTTGATTGTAATCGAAATACCTTGATATTTCAGAATGTTTGCGTAGATAGAGAGAGACTTTGCGGTGTCACGCATTTGAAACTTAAATGAGTATGGTGCTTCGTGAACAAATCAAATAATGAATTGTCATTAATGACGTCTGACCAATTACGCTACGACATATTTGCTGTGAACAATAACAAGGTTGTTGAAGCAAACGGTAAGATGACAGCAAGATATATTTGCCGCCACGTTTTCAATCCAGACAAGAAGAATTCGCAATAGCGATGGTATCTTAGAGCGTACCCCTTCCTATATTCGAAGCAGATACCGTCTGTTAAGTACTGATTCAACTATTATAGGGTTGTTCTATTGAGTTAATCGGGAGCGTTATTCCTAAGTCTACATCTGTCGTTCTTGATTTCCCGTACCTGTTTACTGCCCGAGTCCCACGGATCGGTCGCCATCACGCATGGACTCGAAATGTCAGCATAAGGAAGCAAATCATTCCTCAATTGTTTGCACAAATGCAACCTCGCATCGGGTCTTGGTCTCACGCATACACTGCGCTCGTATTAAAGTACTCCATGTGTAATTTCGGTTTATCGAAGTAGACGGCAGGTATTTTGCTCTTAATCAATACATAATTATGGTGCCGATCGTCACAGCGTCTGCCTATTGCGTAGATTTGCAAGCGTGGTCGTGTAGTTTATGATATATGCTGTGTCCATAGAACGACTTTTTTTTAAGTGATTCTGGAATTGTGTTGATCAGTTAGCTTGTACCGGTATGCATGGACTTATGCTTTACGATATAGCATATGCTTCTAACATGCATTCAAAGTATGATTTACCTGCTAACTTGTCATCTTGCTTGCTGTTTAATATAGCATTGTTCATTTCGGGCTTATTTACATCCAGATTGTTAAATATCATTAAACACCTCGCGTTGATATAATATGTTCGCCTAATATGTGGATCTCACATCATAACAGAGAGCAATAAACCTGTTTAGGGAAATAACCTTATATTATGTTAGGTCTTGAGGATGCAATCTGGTCGCCTTGACGTAAGTGGTGAACACAATGAACAATTTTAGGCTTAAGCGCTAACTGCGCTCATTCATGTACGTATTAAGTCTATTTATTTGTCAGTTTTACTTGTCTGAATAGTGAAAGTAGAGGATAGAATCCGGCCATTCTACACTAGCTTGTTACCGCAATTAGGCATTAATGTATGAGAAACATTCTACATATCACTCCAAACAATATACAATGTTCTCAGAGGGCATGGAACAGAAATGTCGTGAAATGTTGCGATACTTTTCACTTTCCGCTATGCCTTTGAATCGCATTTATCGTCGTGTAGACGCATTTAATTATATAAATGGTGTAATTTTAAATCTGTCAAACGTTTGCTTACTGCAATGTGATTCACAAGATAACGATCGGGGTTTTTTTTCGGGGGGGGGGGGGGGGGGGGTCATATCTTATAAGGCAATAATATGTAAATGCACTTCGTGAAAATTCCCTGCATGATGCCTACTGCGGCTAATGACGCACGGTCCGATTGCTTACACAGCGCTGTAGGACAGTTCTCCTTAATCGTAATATCACGTGGTTCGTCCATTCCGGTATGTGAACGAATCACTGTATATTCCTACACATCGTTGTACAATTGTAACAGGAACCGGATTTTTACATTTATAGGTTAAGGCAAATGGGTAGCAAAAGCATATACATATATATATATATATATATATATATATATATATATATATATATATATAGATCTATATATATATATATATATATATATATATATATATATATATATATATATCTATAATATATATATATATGAATATATATATATATATATATATATATATATATATATATATATATATATATATATATATATATATATATATATATATATATATATATATATATAGTATATATATACCGGGATTCCGTTTTGCTGTCTAGTGTAATAGGTACGGCTACCTCACGACCTCTTAATCTCCTCGTTGACGTTGTCGTCACTATTGGTGCAACATATTGAAATAGACGAGCGTATAAAACCAAATCAAGTTTCTTATCGTTAACAATAGACGATGGTATGTATTTCATATCATGCTAACGGAGAATTTCGCACATTGCGTAGACAGATATATATATATACTTCCTGACTGGCGGAGACACTTGGTCCCTAATTTGTAACTGCAACATTTTCACCATTTTGCATGTGCATGGTGTTCAAAGCAACATATATACCAATGTGATGTATACATCATTACCTCATGCTACATTTGATATCATTGCAAATAAACCATAAATAAATTCATGCCTCCTTAATTCGATCGCCGGATTAACTTTTTCTGTTGTGGTATTTATGAGAATAACTCATCAGCCACACGTTGTCAATCGGCACATAATGAAATGGTGAATATAATATAATGCAAGATTACTTATCAAAAAGACATCGCATGTTCTCTGTTGAGCATAAGATAAGAACCACTCGCACCGCCTAGGGGCAGTGTTTGTAAATGACTAACAAGAGTTTACTGGGTGCAATGCGACTTCAATTCTAACGCAGAACTACACCTGGCGCAAGTATTGATATTCTGCTGAGAGAATTATGACTGGCAGGTTATACATATAATCGAGATTGATGATGAAGGGATGTGGAGGCTTCTTCTGTTCGTCGCTAGCGGTTACCACAGCTGTGTTATGTACGCAATCAATGCTGAATGTGATTAATTGTGAATATGCTGTTGGGAAAAAAACTGAATGCCAGGCTTCGTTAGCATTTAACAACATATTTTAATATATCGTTTGTTAAGAACGTTTACGACGCAGGCAGTTGGCATACAGAACTCTGCAAACTACACGTCCGTGAATTGCTTTGAGTATTTGCAGCAATTGTGGCGCCGCGAGTTCAGCTACCATACTTTAGCATGAAGAAATAAAATCGGCAGTGCGGGTATATTTTAGTTTAGCAATACCGGTGGAGTATTATGCTAATACATAAGTAACGATAGGAGTGTGGAGTGTGATTGGGATTCTGGATATAATCACATATAAATTGTCGCTTAAACAAATCGTTGATGCTGTACCTGTAAGTGGATGCAATGCTCGGATTAGGCAGCATATATTTCCGGCATGCGAGTTGCTTAGTTGTGTAAGTTCTTCTGACTGACTGCTCATATGTAAGGACAAGGCGGTTGTTACAGCTTTAAAATGTTAGTCACAATTAAAGATTCCAAGCAAACTTTCTCTTTATTAACATTGGGTTTCGTTTTGCTGAATATTGTCATGACAAATATAGCCTCAGCAGAATTAAAGGATCAGAGATGAGTTGAAGATATTGAATGCAGAACCTCTGCCTTCAACTAGTATGTAGTATATTGTGAGGCGACTCACAAAATCCACCCGTCCAAATTCGCCCATAAACTCCACGTATATAAAATGATATCTATCTACGATTATTCGTGATGGAATCGTAGAATAAATCTACAATTTATAGGACATTGTACCGACAGTTGCAAATAGACAATATTCATACAGACATCATCAGCTGGTATGTGCTGAATAGATGCAGCTAGACATTAGCATTGATCCAAATCGCGTGACACAGAGGTTAACAGCCATTTTAAATGCACTGGAAGTGGGGCAATTATAAGCGAATTATATGAGCGCACTAAACTGCCATAGCTCTGCAAATATAATTAATTGCTGTGCTTAACCCCTGGCAGTTAACTATGCAATCAACTTTGGTTGCTAGTGACGCCATGACATGATAAGCCTTGGAAAATAAAGATGGTGAACTGGCGTATGCGATTGACGACTAATGATGCCTGTCGGAAAACATCCTCATGTCGTGTTAATACGTAGGATACAGTGAAACCCCCGTGGCTCTTGGCAGATGAATCCGCTTGCGTCAATTCTAAGACGGTGATTTAGTTTATTAATAGTGGTAAGACAGTTACGAACATCGAATAAAGTGGTCCCCTGGCGTGATCAATTATTCCTAACATTTCTTTAGAATACGCCTACAGCTTAAGGACACGTATTGCATTGCTATGGCAATTATATATACGATTGCATTTATCCTACATTTATCCTTGAAGAGGAGGATGGAATACCCCAAATAAAGATGCGTAGAAATGCCCAACGATGCACATGTGTCTTCCGCTAGGTTTTGATTCTTTCAGATAATCGTTTATGCTATGTTGATGCTGTTTAGGGATATGAGGTGGGATATTAGAAGCTTAAGCATTGTGAGGTCAACGGCGTGACAAGTTCTCAAGAGGAAAAGAGGAGCATCATATTGACAATGAATTATATAAATATAAATAGCACAGTCTATCAGCAAGTTGATTTGGTACCACACTTGATATTATTGATTGTGAGAAAGATGTTTGCTAAAAATGAGGTTTATATTATGGCTACAGTAGAGAACGTTTTATCTTCACAGATTTTCATATTAGATGTTTACGATGTACGATTGTTGCAATGAATGATCAGGGTTGATTGAGGGATTGCCAAGAATAGACCTAGCAGATTGTTGAGGCAATAAAGGCATTTGTATTTGCTCGCCAAATATCTTTAAGCTGATAAAAGAAACAGATGTTCGCAACAGTTGATGCATGTGGATAATTCGAGGCCACACTAAAATAGGATATAATCATCTTTGCAAGCGGAGTCAACCAAGCACTTTTTCTGAATGTCTGGCACGTCAATTCATGGAATTATCGCTCATTTTACACTAATTTTTACCGGTCACCGATTTTGTCGTTATACGTTTAACAGTAATTTTCCCACGAGCAGCGATAAAACATTTTGTCGGACAACTGTTTTTGTTACTTTGTTGTCCACGTGGAATAAGTATACGACTACTTCATCAGCATAAAACGTTCGTTGATCAGTGAATAGTTTTACAAGACGTTTGAAAACAAGATCATCAGGTCAAAAATCATTTTCCATGACTAATCTGTTAAGCAATAATGTTCAATGATAAGAGATATATGGATGTACAGACACTCATAATGTGCTAATGCCACAATTACCGTTGGAAAACAACTAAGAACCGAACAGCTTACTTAATTGCAAAAGTATTGGTTACTATTATTTCATGTCAATGTTTGTTTTCGTCCAAGAGGAAATGTCATTGCAAAACAAATCAAAACACTAGTTAGAGCAAATAATGGTGCCCTAAGTGCGCAAACATTTTACAACTATGATCGTGTAACGGATATATTCATGGAATGATAACAATCAAATCAAATTTATGGGACTGCACCATTTCCATTGTATCTATTTACGTATCGGCGTTCTGTGATAAACGGCATCATTCGCAAGCAAGTAAAACGCCTGAAAATGGGGTTATAGCTGCTCATAGCGTACTAACTACATGATCAGATGGAAACATGTAGATAATTTTGAACAGATATGATGATTTCTAAACCCGTCAATCTCCTCACTTAAAACGCAATTATTATCGTCTACCTCGAAGTAATGCGCACTAACCTCCTTACCCTTGTCGCCTACATAATTATCATCATAGCATTCTACGATACAATCAGCATCATCGATCAATAGTTATTGCATGTATCATCATTTGTTAGCCAGCCATTTGTTCAGTCACAAACATCCTCGCCAGCATCCTCACTCAGTCGCAATATTTTTTTTGAACCGCAGTTTTAACTCACCATGCTAATTAAATAAATTGCTCTGAGGTCATAAATTGCCTGGTCACTCAGCCGCTGCCATTAGCCGTCTGGTAACAGCAAAGTGATCCAGCTTATCGGGCGGCTTTACGTTCGTCGGGGGTAAAGTTGTCTTCACGGCTACCTTTATGGTGGGTCTTTGTATTGATAGACCATATCTGTGTCAGTGGACCACGTAAGTTAAGACGACCTTAATGCCTGTTTAACTGCCATCACTGACATCGAAAATACCAATATTTGCCTCTGAACAGATCAAAAGAAGCGAATGCGCACTAGCTCCATTTACCTAAGCCACTGTTGATGAATGCATATTTGCGCCATGATTGATCCTCTTTGCCGTAATAATGAGGTTCTTCAGCACATAAAAACATATCATGCAAATGAAAGTTTACTATAAGCTAATGTACATTGAACAGGAAGCAACAATATTTGGAGCAACATGCCGTCGGATGGATATTTCTTGGCATTTCACTGCAATTAAACGTACTATAAATATGGCTGGTAAAGTTTCACTTCTCTTGTAATGTGAATATCTGCATCATACAAGGTAAGGTCGCAAGAGATATTACTTAGGCTGTGAATTCTAGTTTTCCGTACAGTCAAACTGTGTTGTGTCAATACGCTTGGAGCATTTCTATAACATGTGGATGTATCAAAGCGTTGCTGGTGATTATATCAAAAACGTTGCTAGAACATGGTTTCTGTATTTGACACTTATATTCCATGTAACACCTCGTGCTTACTGTATCAAAATACTTATTCTGTCAACAAATATGCCAGTGTACACCTGCAATCGAGTCTATAAGAGTAAACTAACTAAGCTTAACTTTTTGTGTACGCGCTTATACATTGAATATAGGCTGGAGAGATATTTACCCCATATCTGGTACGTCTGGCTACTTGAACTACTCTCATGATTTATAATAATATTTCCAGATTGAGCAGATATATACCGGGCATTAGCCACAGGGTGTTATTTGAGAGGTTTGCCGCAGGGTTAATCAATGGAACATTTTGAACGACCTACAATATATCGGAGTGCACCGTAATGCGCTCAACTGACCCATACATTAACATAAGTTTCCATGCTAATGTATCGCAAAGGTTCACATTCCAAAGTTGTCAACATAAATTAGTAGCTGTCGGTTGGACGACAATCCCTGGTAGAAATAACGCGCCAGGCTTGCAGAAATATTTTTTTTTCAATTTGTGGTCCCAGGCTTTTTTTTTTAGTTATTATGTTTAAGGGACGGGTGCATGTTTACGTAAAAATCACGTTTTACAATAAGTCACATCGTAAAAGATTTGTCAATGGTTACAAAGCCAATACTATTGTTATGTGATATCCAACAAGCGGAACATAACCAAGTTAACATGCCTACTTACATCAACCAATTTGTCTGCAAACATAACGAACCTTCCTCACCCTTCCTAGCTAACTACTTTGCTGCTATATCTGTATTTCTCTTTCAGCTCCCGTATTTACATACTTAGCTATTCTACATAGCCACCACATTGTTGCTAGCGTATATTTACCTCATCACCCCCTAAAGCACCGTACACATCTACATTTCTTCATTACTCTACAGCCGCCCGTAACATACTTATAATGATGACAAATTTTAAGGAACATTGAACCATCATCATCATCAATATCATCATCGTCATCGTCTATATTGATATTCGTCATCTTTATTGTTATCATCATCATTGTCATCTACAACATCATCCTCATCATTATTTTACTAAATATTGTAGAACCCTTTTTATTTTGAAAACATACTTTGTAATATTCTCTGTCGTCTGCTACTTTACCGCCGCCATCTTTTGAATCATCATCATTACCATCAGCATCATCACCATTTTCAGCATTTTCGTCCCCGGTATCAGCCTGATAGCAGCTTTATGGATAGTGTTCACCATTTTAATAGTTACTTTGCAATTGGATACCTCGGCAAAATGAGGAGTAAATCAGCTTTAGGGTCATACATCTCATGAGCAATCAGACTAGATATTTGCATTTAAGCCGCAGCATATTGAAACGGCTTATCGCGCTCCATTCAACACATCGGAAAGAAGTCGCCAAGGCTTATCTAATGGGGACTTGTGCATCCACTTTGGACAATTGATAAACCGACCATTCTGTGTCATTCGATTATTCCATGTATGGAGTCAAGACGACATCGATATCCCCTTCAAATTGTTATACTACTGCCTTGTGCAGCTTTCAGTTAATATCTTCATTGAAAACTTATTTTAGAATATTATGAAAATTATAGGCCAAAATGGTTGTACCAAAATAGTCGTGATAGTTTTGTCATGCAAAAAACCAACCATTTTGGAACTTTTCTATAAAACCAACCATTTTGGCCATTTTATATAACCAACCATTATGGCCATTTTATATATCAAACCATATTGGCGATTAAAGTAAACAAATGAGCCGACCAGCCCTTTTTGCCTTCCGATTTTACCAACCATTAATATCCCAACCAACCTACTACCGACAGACCATCGTTTATACAACCTTGGGTTACAATGCTTAGAAGGTCTATGAAACCATAATCGACTTAAATTAAATTCTTACAAACAAGCTTACACAAAGTATTGCGCGTTTTTAGGTCTTTCGGGAACCGTCAGAAACTTTTTTCGATTTCTCATTGTTTATACATAATTCGAACTGTACATTCACAATATTCAATGAGCCATGAAGAAAAAAGGGAAATTAAATTATCAGCGCGATTCCACGAAATGCTGACGCAATGTCTTGCTCCGAAAAGTTCCGAACCTTGCCTGCGGCAGGTGGAGAACGGAGTAAATATGCATTAAAGTCACCTATTTTAAGGTAGGGAGTTCTTCAACGTACCCGTTATTAATTTGGATACAAGTTTATACTTAGGTACTGCGAGTTTTAACAAGAATTAGTGATACTTAACATTCCGAAGATTGTCGTCTCTAATATTGGAGCACGAACGATTCCAAGTCAAAAATGCACGTAGGTGATATATTTTAACCTATTTATATTCTGATTCATGGAAAATTAAACTGCCATCATTGAAGTTATTGCTGTAACTATAATACATATCGATTGCTTTGGGCGGATTAACGTTATTCAACCACTCTGAACGCTGTAATCTGTCTGTCAACGATGTTGGACAACATCCCTCGTCCCTTGAATCGGGAGAGTCCAAACAGCTGTCACTATTTATCTCCGTGCGACATGGCGACAGTCTTGCCGCACATGGCCAAAGTTGCAAAATCCGCTTAAATTTGGTGCAACAAAAACAACAAGGTGATAATCTTAAATCAGTTCAAATTAGATGAAAGAAGAAGTGTTTATATATAGTAAATGAAAGGCAAATAAGATATGGTAATTTGAGAGCAAAAAACTTTCGACTGAAGCTATTTGGGTGTCGCCCAAATTGGTCGGGTTGACAGGCTTCTGTGAAGTTCTGAGCAGCTAGCTAGCTATATACTGAATGACAGGGAGCAGTGGAGGCAGCATCACATAGCGTTATGAACCCAGTCCTCGCTCTTATATTATATGGTTCAATAATTCATTTTCGTATTGTTAAATGTTAACTGCAATCATGCAAACCAGCCGAGAAGTTTAGGCAACAGGGCACTAATCGAAGTATATGCATGTCATATAATGATGTGTCCAACTGCATAAATTCATGTATCTATTCACAATTTGCTTCATCAAGTGTCAAACTGACCATCAATTAATTGTGCATTCTTTATTACATGTTTTATCTGTTCACGAAAGAGCATCATTGTCTTGCCTTACATTAGATTTATTTTGAGAATTAAACTGAATCCCATCTTTCAGTGTGAATGATATAAGTCGCCTCAGGACATCATTATTAAAAAAACATGGATTAAACAATCTTTAAGTTTTGAATATATCACCTTTATTCAATTTGCCACATAATAACATGTAGTTACAAAATAACAAAAAACAAGCAGCATCTGCAGGCAATGTGCTGAAGGATTTGTTAAGGTCAGGACTAGGCAGAAGATGAATTTGTTTTGTTGATTATTAAACTTTGATTGCTGTTCACTTGCCTATCTAGGGTCACTTAAATTCTACAAAAAAACGTATCCACATTATAGGCATTCAGAGTTGATTCAGCTGAATAAATTGACTTAATGGACTGAATGTATTGACCTCATAAGGGTTAACAATATAAGGAAATCAATTATCATGATATCATTATCAAGCAAAGCATATCTACAGATAAATTTGAACATGATCAGCAGGAACTTCGACAGCAGCGCCTTATGTTGCACTATCAGTAATAAACTTTCAAGAGGTCCAGTCTTGGTGGGTTTCCATTAGGACACAATTAGTGAATCCATACAACAGCTTGTCCATATGATTCAGCAAAAGATGATTCTCCTGCTGTGCCCCAGCTATAGTTGCACATTCTGTTACACACACAAAATTAACTTGTCAAACTGCCTATCAGTCTTATATCATAAGAACTAAAGGAAGTCAATGTAAAACATTACACAACATTAATTCTTACCAACCTGATAAGGTTGATCATCAATACATCTTGTCATTAAGTAAAGGAAGTTAAAACTAGTCTCTCTCATGTGGCAGAAACTGAATCTACATTTGAATATAAACTAATAGAATATTGGTAAAACACATTGTAAGCCTGATCTTATCAATATGCACTTAAACTGCAATTATATAACCAATAACAAACCGCCCAACCATCAATGATTAATGTTACCTTCATTCTTTGACAACTGATGGCAACTTTAACATTCTCTTTCTGGGTATCGAGATAACAGGCATTGACTAGTGACCACCAGGAAGGTTGATATGGAGCTTAGCATTGATAAATATACTAGAATTCAATGCTTGACTGCTCCCCTGGGTTGGCTATGGTGCACTTCCATCTGTCACTTAACCACTGATAAAATGGTGTCTCATCCACATAAGCCAGCTCTCTTTACCCTTAACCTGAGGTCACATTTACAATTGTGCAGATCTAAAAATCAGTATATAGTGAAGATGAGGACATGAGTGAAGATGTTCATCTGGAGATGATCATGTGACAAAGCCAGATGTTCAGAATAAGTCTACAGCCCGGAGAGCTTAGTTCAGTCATCAGTAACAGGGCTGGAAGTTAACTAAAATGGCCACCCGTCCTGACCTGTCCTGGTGCCGGGTGGCCAGGACAGGTCAGGACGGGTGGCCATTTTAGTTAACTTCCATGAGTGAGGAGGTCATGTGGCTTCATCTATATTACTGACAGTAATGTAGATGAAGCCACATGACCTCCTCACTAATTTTATCTTTAACTATACATTTATCTCAAATCACCAAATGTCATGAAATGATAAGACTAAAGAATGTTTCTTTTCACTAAGCAAGAGCCTAGTGGCCCTAAAGCAAAACACTGCTCCCTTTGATATGAGGAGGTAGGAGGTATCTTGCAGAGATAGATGAGCATAATTGTGATGTCTGGACAGCTGATACTGTTGCCCATCTTGAACAAATAAATTTCCTAAATAGGGCTGGTAAACCACCACAGCAAATATGAATCTCCAATATGATCAATTAAGATGCTGGGTCCATAATATTAAACCCAGAACAGTAGGTAAAGCAGTTTATACCATATCATGAGTGCTGCTAGGCAAAATGTCATCTCAAACACTTAGTCAATCTAACTGCCTTACAATAAAGACAGAAGGCCATGGCTATTGAACTCTGCTTCTTTTGGCACGATTTGTACTAACAAGTTATGACAGTATTTAATCATAGCTTTTATAGCATAACATTGTATTCAATGATACACCAGGGCTGAACAATAACCCCCAAACCCACTTGTCTGGCATCAATAGTCCATCGCCAAGTAGTTTTGCAAATAGTTTTAGCATTTAAGCCAAATAATTTAAGTTTTTTAGAAATGATTCACCCAAACACCCATGAGCTATAAATAACATTTTTCCTGGAATAAGAAATTTTAATTTGCTTTAATTTAGCACGTCAGAGGTCAAAAGACATGAAGCTATAAGTTAAAGTTTGCCAGAATTTAAGGACATGATAAACCCCATTTTTCACTTGACCAGTATAATTGATATCATTTTGGCTAAGGTCAAGGACCATACCGATCTGATTTCTAGTTAGCAAAGAGATGAGAAGGCCCTTTGTAGGATTTGAGATCACTAGCTTAATTCATAACAAAATGTGACATCAAAACTTTTAATACCCCATTGGGTTTATAGGCACAGGATATTATTCAATGATAATCCAGGGGTCAAAGGTTATGCAGGAAGATTTCCAATAAAAGTACTTTAAAAGGAAGGTTAAGGGTAACATTACTGATGCAAGTATATAATTCAAGGATGTCGAAAGCAAAATATCAATCTTCAACCTTTGAAAAAAAAGCTTGTATTGTAAGAAAATGTGCCATCAAGAATTATTCCCCATTATGTAAATCTCTCAGGAACAAAAGGTCATGCAGAGCTGATATTTACTTTGTAAGTAATAGTCAATATAAGAGTGGTTCATGATTAATTTGAGACTGGTATTCCCTATTTGGTTAACATAGCTAAGAGATTATTTTTCAATAATAAGGTCACAAAGGGCTGATATTTTGTAAGTGACAATCAATATAACAGTGGCTTGTATTATTAAAAAATGTGATACCAAAAGTTTACAAGCAGACAGATTGACAGGAGCATAACTATTAATGGTTCCTGCCTAATGGTCCATAAATATTACCTTATAAGTGGCATGCAACATGTCTGGGATGGAAACTAATCAAAGGGACCATCCAAGTCATGCATAACCAGTCAGTTAGTTACATCTTGGGAACAGCACTGTCCTGAAAAGGCCTCATGTGATTTGGGGTTTCAAATATGCTTAATACCACCATCAAAACTAGACCAGATGCACAGATTTAA
This sequence comes from Urechis unicinctus, assembly GCA_034190875.2. Classification (NCBI taxonomy): domain Eukaryota; kingdom Metazoa; phylum Annelida; class Polychaeta; order Xenopneusta; family Urechidae; genus Urechis; species Urechis unicinctus. The sequence continues at coordinate 83,957,873 of CM067353.1, forward strand.
AGACTAACTTACCAATGATTATGGCATTAATTGCCTACATCTGATAGATTCAAATGAGGTGATTGTTCTATTAAAGAATTGGATTACAAGCATTGAACATTTTTTTTGAAAGCTTCTATTGAAATCAAAAGGATCACTTTCCTGACTAATTGATGGCAGAAGTTTGACACTGTCCATGACTGAACTATCATGTAACATATAATCAAACTTATAGGAATGTATAAATAACTCATGTTTTAGTGTATTACAATGATACATAATATTTCCATGTCCAATAAAAGTACTTTAAAAGGAAGGTTAAGGGTAACATTACTGATGCAAGTATATAATTCAAGGATGTCGAAAGCAAAATATCAATCTTCAACTTTTGAAAAAACAATTCACATTTGAAAGAGTAACCCCACCCACACTAACGCAGTACCACCAGAGTTGTTATATAGTGTACTATGACACTAGCCATCCTAGTGGCTAGTGGTAGCTAGTGTCATAGTCCACCATACAACATTGTGAGTTACAGTTATCTGAAGACGAGTGGGATCGATGGTCCTGGAATCAGGATCCCCTACCTTACCCAACAACCGAATTGGAGCGTTTGGGTTATTGTGATACAGGAGCGCATGTCCGCTGTCAAGATCAGGCAATGTTTACATCTGACAGATGGCGCAAAAGCCGTTCGCTAAAATGGCCAATGGCAATACGCCAATAGTCAATACGTTAAATGAACGTTAGGAAATACATTTTTTTTTAAATCAATGGTAATCGGTAGATCTGTGTAACCAAGCTGCAGGCATCTAGTAACATCAACGTGGTATCTGGGTATTGTTCGCCGTTGGAATAGTGTTAGTGATCGGTAAGTGTGAGTGTGAACCGCACAGCCCACGTGCGGAACAGCCCGGTGAAGCTCGCTAACCACTGTAAACTACGGGTATTTCATAATTTGTCGTACATGAAATTTCTTCCCGCAACAATAACGTTCATTGTCACATGAATGATATTCAATCTATAAACGTTGAAATCATACTGACCGAGCGTGAATCACTTGGAAACAGAGCGTGTAAAATGGTAATGACTGACCGATCGCCTTTGAAAGGCTTTGTTTATATTCGCTCGTGTACCGGAAATTCCGCGCGGTATGGCAAGCTGGAATTGCTACAATACCAAAATAAACCTTCAGCTTGAGCCCGCGGATGCTTTCGTGGGGACAGTTGGATTTTAAGACATGAGCAAACTGATAACACAAAACAATCTGGCTAATTATTCCCTTGTTAAAAACAGTCCGATGCTACGATATGTTTTCATTTATTACTTGAAACTTTACACATCATAGATCGAGAAAACCGGTATCTATTTCAGTGAGATTCTCTAAACGTTTTGAATGCTGATCTGCGTCTCGAAATCCAAGCTTAAGTGCTACATTTGTTCTTATTTACCTAAATAAAACATTATCAGACGGATATATATTGAGAAAAAACACCAAAAATGAGTTGACAAAGACTTACAACCCCGGATTTCCCAGTAAAATCGCCATTTTTTTTATCCGTCCGTAAAGATATTTGAGTGTGTGCCGCCCGTTATTCGTTAAACTGCTGATTTATATATTCATTAAAATTTGTATGTTCTTCATTTCAAGCGATAATTTAAAACAAAGAATTGTTCATTGAAGTTAAAAGTCACACAAATCATGAATCTAAGTTTGAAGCAAATATACATCGAACAAAGCCATATAATGACCGATTATTCAACATGGCCAAAATGGTCGTTGGGGCCAAAATGTAAATTCAGGCAAAGGCATTTAACGCCAAGAAAAAGTGGATAGTTACCACTGATAATAAGATTCCAACCTTAGGCGGAGTAGTAGCAAACAAAGTTACAATTTGGTTGGGAAGCGCAGTTGTGTAAGCCTATGACATGACGCTGACTATTTTGGCCCCATGATCGTCGACCAAAATATAAGTATGGGCCAAAATAGTCGGTGAATTGTACCAAAATGCCTTCAAGGACGGAGGAGGTACATTAACACACCCAACGACCGAGACACAGGTGACGGCCAAGCCTTAGGGGGAGGAGCGCAGCAGTGTGCCAACCGCAGGGCCGGATGAGATACCTACGACTCCGCATCTGTACCCAGCCACGAATGGACTTTGGAACGCAAGCATGAAACAAATCCTATACTTCCAGGGGCGGGAGTCCCCAGGAACCATGTTGCTGCAAGGACCAAACCGTGTTCGCATTGCGGACCTTATGACGGCGTGTCCCTAAACCCACTGGGGAGGGGCTCGTCTCACTGGCGGCTGGGACCAGCAGCTAAACTATTGAAATGTAAGCGGCCAGTCAAGATGTCTACTTTCAATGTTCAGACACTCAACGCACCTAAGAGCGTCCCAGAAAAAAGACAACCTGCTTCGAAGACTGGTGAGCTGGCATTGAACATTAAGGAACAAGGTGTTGAGATCTGTGGAACACCGCCAGGTTCATCAGAAGGACAGAATTAATGAGATAAATCTCTATAGCGCTGATCTCGGTTTCAAACTGTACACAGCATCAGCATGGAGGAATACCTCGCAAGCAGCAACTGGTGGCGTAGGGATAGATGTCGGTCGGTTGGCACAGAAGCTAGTAATTGGTTTGGCCCGTTTATCAGACCGGATCATCAAATCATCATTCCAGGGTAATCCTGCGCAAGGTGGATGGCAAAATGAGCGCGTACTACGACCGGCTTCGACAGACAGTTGAGGGTCTTCTAGAGCACCATTTTCTTGTTGTTCTAGGCGATTTCAACGGTAATGATGATGCCCTCTGCACATATAATAGGCTTACTGACGACAACGGAAGTCGCATGCTAGAGATAATGAATGACTTCCAACTGCTAGCTACCAACACTCTATTCCGCAAAAAGACTCTTGGTAATTCTAGATATAACGACTTGATTGTCTTTTATATATAGTGTTATTTTGCCAATCGAAGTTAACAAAAAGTTCGATAGTTGGTGGGTAATATAAAGATTGAATGCACAAGTTACAATTATTGTGAGCATGTACGTGTACGGTAATACCCGCTCAAACATATGTGCTAACACGGAACAGCTGCATTGCCGGACTTCATGCTGCTCTCAAGATAGCTTAAATGCGAATCCTAATGTGTAGACTAGTCAATGTTTTTAAAGTTACTGGAATATTTGGTTTAGATCCGCTGTGGTTTGTCTGATAAATATCAGGCAAACCATTAAAAATACGGGCAGGCAGCATGTTGTAATTACTGCTGCTATCCGTTTGACTGGTGCTTAATATATAATATACAGTGATTTGCAAGAAATATTAAAACGCAAAATAAATTGGTCAAAAGTGTATAATTTGCAAATTTTGTTACTATAGTTTAGAGTAATAAAGTCTCTATATGGTTGTATATTTAATACCCCTATCGGCGATATTTACTTACTTCTCTACTCCAAAACCTAAGCAAAATGTCAGTTGTATGCCATTACGTATTGATATGCTGAAGCCACTACGCCCTGCTTGCTTCAACATGAAGCACCATGGCAAAATGAAATACTTGCGGGTTGTTAAACTTGCGGGCTGTTATCCATGGTATTGTCTATTGCCATGTAAGTGCTTCCCAACAAGAACATCTAGCTGAACTAGTGAGTGGTATGCCAAATTAAAGCTTTTTCATTTTGCAATATGGTTTTGAAATGGATAAATGATGAGCGACAGATGAAACATATGACACCTGATTATAACGTTGGAGTTCGTTTCGGACGGTATTTGCATATCGTTAATTAGTTTCTATTTTAACGGTCGTGATCATCGTTGCCTCGCTAGCTCCACGTGGCAGTATGCAATAATGCAGGAAAAACTATCAATCTGCGGACAATAGTCTACATTGAGATGGTAGCAGCCATTGTGTTATGTCTATGTGTGGCCAGAGGTTGCCTTTGTATAGGTTGAGTATACTGTTATATGAAATGTGATTACAAAAGGGAATTGTCGAGGCTGAGTTTGCTGGATCTGGACCATTGAAAAGTAATGTAAATGGCATTCGCTATTTATGCCGTAGTGTTAAGTGCGAAATAGCAGAGATTCTAGATATTCCATCGCCTATATCAGTATATGTGGTATATCTGAATAAGGGGCTCTTTGACATTTCGCTTTCAGAAGATTTTACAATAGATCATGCAAACGAATGTCATCATCTGTAGCAGTAATGCTTATTGGAAGAGGCTCAACTCAAACCCTCGGTGCCGTCGTCGTGAATAACAGAGGGGTTTTGGGCGCACGTCAAGTTCGTGGTGCAATTTTTACGTTCGCGAAATGAGATATTGCGGTTAATAATTCTCAAATATCTGAGTAGTTGCTCGCGCAATATTACAATGTAACACGTGCGCCATTTATCAGGCATCATGGCTGAGTGCTGTACTTCGAGCATACCTATATCATAGCTTATAACAGTTCAGTCAAAATCCATACAAAACCTGATATGATACTATTGGTGAACATTTGTAGTTGTCACATGTCACACCTTCTTGATACAGTTCGATCATTACCTATTTATTGCAATATCAAGGTATTGTTTCATTGTGCCCTAGAGTGTATGGTCTGTAGCATGTGCCAGCTTAGATCTTTCATCGACCACTTTCTTATTTCTTGTTGATCGAAGTCTCTTTGCCCAAAGTAGGCTCCAGATAGGCATGAGGCACGGCTCTGGCTTGCCGGAATGAAAGTTTTTCATGCATTACCCATGACTATATGGGTGTGATATAGGGTCATTTTACATTTTGTTCGATGGGAGGAACAGCTGGAGAGAGGAAGGGTAATAAGGGGGGTGGATTAAGTTGAGATGCTGAACCGCGATCACTTAATGCTTTGATCTTGCTTTTGTCGGTATATTCAGCCAAATAATACATGCTATTAAAAGCCTTTGTATAGGCAAATTAATTTGATGTGGGCAATATATATATCTACTTTATCATCAACACGGCTTCAATAGTGATTTGGGAGCAGATTGCATGCACGGATGTGTGCAGGGAAATGCATACAGTAAGGCATCATCATGCTGCATATGCAATTTGAAGTTGAAACGAATATACATCCTTGTCCGTCAAATGATGATGGATAATGGGCAGTTAATAATATGTCTATTGTGCAAACAATATTTATTGATTTCAAGGAAGTAATATTATCGTTGCTGTTGACGTCAAACCGTCATTGACAACACTTCGGCGTCTACCTTTGGTTCATCATTCGGCGAAGCATTGCGTTGTAAAGATTGGCTGCAATAGAAGGTACTGCTGCGTCATCTTGACATGCTATTTCAATATATTACCGATGTAAGATCCTAATCGATCCGAAAGGGGCACGATGAAACAATAATATGATAATTTCCATTATTGAATACTCAAATAAACAAAGATGTTTCACTAAAGCGTAATGCGAGAAAAATCATCACTTTCTGGCCGAACATAGCATCCCTGTTGATTAGTTTGTCTCATTCTTGTGATGACGATAATACATGGGCTCTTCACAGTGTGGATGCAAATGTACAAAGGTCGCCATAAAAATGTGATAGTGTGCAAAAGCGCCAGATGGCCAAACTGCATCATACACACCTTCCAAGATAATTAAGACCATATATTCAAAGAATCGGATATAATTGTTAATGAAAGTTACTAGTACTCATCGGCAACTTTCATAAATGCGTTGGTTAGAAAATTGCAACAACTTGTCGGCGGGACAACAGCGACTAATACATGAAGTTTTTAGAAGTCGAATATGTGCCCTATAACACATTTTATTTCTGAGTTATATCAGTAAATGTCTGATTTTCATGTTGGTCAAGGCGTAGATTTGAGTTGAGAAAGCGTTGTGATGACATCGTTCCCCATCCGCTCATATTTACATACATAACACTTATCATACCACTTGCACTGTTAACATGTATATATTTTTCATGGCGGGCAAGAAAGACCAAATGCGGATATAATTCCTGTATTGCTGCATTTCGTATTGAAAACATTGCTTGTTTTTGCACAATCAATTTACACAAAAAGCAGCCTTCCATTTAACAACCTTTGGTTTTGTACTGCAAAGCTTAATAGGTAGTGAAGTATCGAAACCAGCACTATGTTACATTCCAACCTGGTCTAAATATTTCCTCTGCCAATCAATAAGTAAATTGTGAAGAGTCAACAATCTTCTTGGAGATCGCAAGAAACTTGAAGCTGTCTTGGAGCCAGCATATTCAATATATAAAAATGAAGATATCAAAAACAGTTGTATCTAATTTATACGAAACATGTATTAAAAACAGCTACTCTTGTAACATTTTACTAGCTCGTTTTTCATATTGTTTTGAAGTTTGGGGCACTGTGGAAAATAAATATATACAGTCAATACTGAAGCTTCAAAAGCGATGTTGCAGAATTATTGCAGGTTCTCCACCTCTTGCTAGATCTAGCACGTTGTTTAAATCACTTCATAATCTGATCATCAGACAAGCGTATGAATATTGTGCTACAATCTCGATGTACAGAGTATATATAGGGAGCATGCCGCTTGCAGTCACTGGTATCTTCAAACGGTAAGTTGTAGCAGAAGCCATTGTAACTAGACAAGCTCATTATTAGGTTGTACCACTTTGTAAATCTTAAATAGTATAAGATATAAGGGGTTAAACTGTAGAACGATGTGTTTACTAAAATCAATACATTCTGTTCATTTACTGCTTTTAGATCCGTTCCTATGTCATATATGATGATTACGGACTGCCATGTATATCGTGTATTATTCGTCCATGATTGTATATACACATAAATTGATTTATATGCAATGTGAATTTTATCACTAGTAAAACATATCACAAAGTAATGTTATGATGTTAATTACCAATCATGTGTACTGCACTTTTCTTTTCTTGCATTACCATTTGAATGCGGAAATAGTACGAATATATATATATCAGCAGATGTCAAATCCTCATTATTTGAAAAAGCAAATATTGTTATATTATATTATCTTAATGAATATGTTGTACATTAAAACCAATATTCAAAATATTCCATCCTTCTTTCCCATTTACAATAATGTTCATATTATAGTATAATTCTGCTCTCATGAATTCAGGATTGTCTCAATATGTATTCAAGTACATCGCGAGTTCACATCTGATGATACGAATATAATTTTGAATGTAGTTCATACGGATTTGTTAGCAGCCAGATCATGTCGTTTCACAGCTAACAACTGCACATTAGTTACTAGATGATCGCCGTTGGTACATCGCTAGTTTCAGCGCGGCGCGTTACCGGTAGAGCCACATCAGCGCCCCTCCTGAAATACTGCAGATTCGAAAACAAATATGATGGCTAATTTAGTTCAATTTAGCTGGGCTAGTATAATTTGCGCTTGGTTAATTCCTATTCTTGTGTGTGTATTTTTGAGTTTAGGTTATACTCGATTGTTTTCATATACCAGCATCGAAATCCATTTACCATTATCATTCGAATCGCGAGTTAAAAGTCAAGTTTGCACACAATGAGACAAAGCGCAATATGTGGGTCAAAAGGCGACGCAGCCAACCACGTTGCCATGGGAATCATCATAAAGCGATGAATATCACTAACTTAATGTAAGAGTAAGATAGTACCGGAGCAATTTACTCGTTTGAACGCTGTGTTCTATCATTCAGTTAATGCACCAGCCAGCGTACACACGTGAACATTGCGTAATCTGGCTACTTTAATGCATCATGGGAATGCCGACTTCACTGTTACTACCATAGCTAGATCAAACGATGATTATTTGTTCTTGCCATGGGCACCATTTATAACTACCTTTACCCCCACGATTACAGGCCTGGAATTTCGTCATTTTTAGGGCAAGGCCACTTTGGCCTTGGATAGGTGTAAATTTTGATGGGCACCAAGGCCAAAGGGAAGAGCACCAAGGCCAACTTGTCTCGAACGTTTCAAACGATCCCTTCGTGGCATTTCGATGTCATTTAGTAAGGACCCAAAAACATGAACGAATAAAAGTGACAGGATACGATAAGTGTGTATTTTCGTTGAAAACAATCTAACGACGCGATTTCCAACGACGACGCGATGTCAAACTTTTACCAATCATGTGCTGTCAGCGTGTTCAATAAACAACAGAAGTTCTCACAACCTTGGTTGTCAAAAACTCTGGTCTCCGTTAACATCGCATACAGCAGCAACTTCGTTTCCAGGGATGATCGATCTCGCTCACTGATCTCGCTGCGCCCTTGCTGGTTCGCTCTCCTAGCCCGAAGACCAGACATCACTATTTAGAATAGCTTGAGAAACTGAGTAACGACCAGTCTACATTTAGTTCTGGATAACAGCTGCCTTCGTTTAATGATGTTACTCCCGCTAGAAAGCAATGAGTTCAATGCTATTTACATGTGTGTTGCGTTTAATTTTCGGAGGAGCCAACATTAAAGAGATCAATCTGTCAGCGGAAATGAGGCCGCGTGGGGAAGTTTGGTTGTGTTTTGTGTTCAATGCAGCAGTGGCTGGATGGTGGGGATTTAATAATTGGGTCCAAGATGCTGTCGGCGGCGCGGTCAGGCTGCCGGTAGTCGGCCGCGGTGGACCTTGGTTGCAAAGGGTGAAAAGGGCACTACGGCCATGGGGGGAAAGGGCACGGCAAACTTGGCCGTAATATTGGTCATTTTCAAGGGTCATCACGGCAACTTGAAGCGCCAGACGGCAATGGCCGTCGTGGCCGCCGTGAAATTCCAGGCCTGCGATTACATACTTTTTAGTTTTTCCCGTAATGTGGTGCTATATGCAGCGTAATTGATAATATATTACATTATTAATTATTTTCGTTGGAATAGGTTGAAACGTCGCTAATCCATCATTGTCAGATTGAAACCAGGTAAAATCACCTTCATCATGACAGGCTTTACATGTGCAAAATTAGATATTGCACATTTCGCCAGCCACTTTGGATCATGCTAGCGTATTATATAAATGCGGACAGCCGTACGCATAGATTATTTTAGTACTGGCGTCCCTTTAATTGGTGTGAAGAAGTAAATCCAAAACAAAACAATCTCAGTTTCTTGTCGGACCGTGGGTGAGGTCGATTTTATATATTATATCGTAAATCAGTATTGTACAGGCAAAGATCCAGGACAGCAGGCATTCCTCCTTTATGACCAACCATTGATGATTACCAACCGGAGACACATCAGACCCGCGCCATTTTTTTTCGTGAAATCAACAATTCTCCGAACACAGACATGCGATATAATTTCACGCCATCAATCAGAGCGATGTACACACACTGGGAGCTCTCCATCAGGTTTAATCGGGAAGCAAATGGCAGTGAGTCAGGCAGAACCCTGTTATTTTGTACTTCCGTAATGTATTCAACCACGTGAAGTAATAATACACAGAGCAGCAGCTATAGTAGCCTAATATATATGGTCAATTCTCATCATTGGGGTTCTATTTGTTCCACGATTCAATGTGGATCAACCCATTACATCACGTTGGGTTATGCTGTACTGCTTTCTTTTACGGACTTAACCTGTGTACTCATAGTGAGCCTGCATTATCATCTATAAAAAGGGCCCAAGTCTTCATACATGGCTGACGATAAAAAGAAAAATTACCTCTTACAATTTTACCGTTATGAAACCCCGCACGATTTATGTGGCATATCGGTGCTAGATGCTGTATTACCTCTCGCCATCATAAGGTTTTAAAATGGATAATACTAATAGAGGGCGTCATCTGTAGCAGTAATGTTGATTGCAAATGGCTCAACACGAACCTTCGGCGCCGTCGTCTTAGATTACAGTTGAGGTTTTTGCGCACGTCAAACTGGTAGCGCAATTTTTGGTGTGAAAAAAACACATCGGCAATATCAATGCTGCAATTAAGTGAACTATAAAACCCCTCGGAGCAATATTTGCTGTTGATAGGTATCGAGTATGAACCCTAATTTGTATATGGAGCGTAGGGCAGGGCTATCATAAAGGAACGACATGTCCCCATCGTCTCGATCGATCATTGTTGCAGGTATTACACATGATCTTTTATATTACCAATAGCAGCATCAACCACTGCACGAAAATGAGCAATGCCTTAAGCGAAATGTCCATGAACGTGCATATTCTGATTTAGCTCATGTAGACCACAGATATGATATTATGCCGAGGATCTTGGAGATTGATAGTAGTAACTACCGAGCATGCTGTGAGTGACATCGGTCTATTATAAACACGAAGTCCAGTCCAAACGATAAACACCCTGTTCCTTCGTCCCATCAAATCGAAAGATAATAGGAACGACCGATGATGGCCTTCCAGTTAAGCCTGGTCAACCTGTTGCCAAGAGCGGCATGCCATCAAGCGAAAAACTTTACTATTGGTCAAAATCCTTTCACGTGAACAGCCACAACTATCTCCAAAATATGTTATCTGTGTACATATTGTTTGAGGCGTCTAAGGATGAATGAGGAAATAGGTTAATATATCTCAGGTGGTTTGTCAACGTATTCAATGATAAGAAATCAACTACACTGTCAAGTTTGAATCCACCATTACGGATACCAGAACGTTAAGTGAAGCCCGGTTGATATTATATTAAATACCGTGGCCGAGGAGCCAGCTTTGCATGATTGTGATGACTTATTTCAATTTCATATCTATCTGTTATCACTAGAGCTTACCATATGTTGCATTTAATCAATATTTTCTTACCTTATCGCAAGGGAAGATACATTCGAATGCATGCACTATCCAAATAGCACGCACACTATCGTTTAGTGGTAGTGGTGTCGTTTTCTGTCCGCGATGACTATTGATTATATATACTTTATTCACGCTGAATGATGTTTTCCTACACAACATATTGCTCGAGCAGTTTATTTCTTCTATGAAACTGCTTTGCAGGAAATAACTTGATGTTGGTGGTCAAGAAGTGACATAGTGGGTAATGAATGCTCTTCAGTTCTCTGAGCATGGTTATTGATTGACGTAGGACAATACATAGCATATTTGAAAACATTTATGATATCACGTGTCGGATATTCATCCAGCACACTTGAGTTTTTCGG
>CM067353.1:83973456-84036361 GCA_034190875.2 Urechis unicinctus
AACCAAACATGGAAGCTGTAATTGTGCATCGTAACAACAATGAGGGTTAATGTGCTACATTACGTGTACTTTATATTGCCAAGTATAAAATGCGCGTGTAAATTATCTTATACTATTATTACAGAAAATGCTTCTAACGTTGGAGAAAAAATTCGCAATGTGCTCTAATAGACAATTGTGCATTAGTTCATCATACTCTACTGGTAACGTAACTATCGTAGCACAGGGAAGTTATAGAAAACGTGTCGAGTTATCAAAAAGCTAATGGCACGGACATTCACATTGATAGCCTTAAATAATTGTTTGCATTATTTCCGCGAAGCAATGATATTGTAAAATCAGTAGAATAGGCTGCAATCGCAGGGACAATCGACGCTAAATTGATGGCGTATTGCTGCCGCTACCTAAAGTTAGTCCTACCGTTGTCTGCATACGCATGTATTGTAATTATGAAGACCAGAGATAACAGATATTGTTCGATGTTACGAGCAAGCAATAGCATATTAGTATGCTATGTTGATATAAGTAAGCCACATCATCGATCATAAATATATTTATGTTAGTTTAATGCTAACTCCCAATACAGAGCTTATAAAATATTAAAACCCGCGTAATAATTAGGCATACACTCCGCGTAGAGCACCGCCTCGATTATACTCCAAAATATATGTGGTGGGCTAGACTACTCTTTGTATGAGTTGGTGACCGTGCAAAATCCCGCTTGCTCGGTCACCAAGAAAATTCAGTCAATAATTGGACTCTTGACGACTAAGATAGGGATACATCCAATTGACTGTTTATTTGTGTGTTGTTGTAGATGCCAACGTTGTGGTAGAATATATGTCGCTTGATACGCTTTTAGTGATTATCAAGTACAGCATTCGGCATATTTATAGCCGTAATCTTAATGTGCTTCACGAAATACGTCATAGTCATCGTCAAAATTATACAATCCTTGAAGCATTTTATTCAAATCTCAAATACATTCGTCATGGATCAAAATCATCAGAAGTCACTATCCTCTTATCGATCCTGGTGTAGATAATAGGAGAAGACTCTGCCCACTCGAAGAAAAGCGAAATAACATTTGCACTATGCGCATTACTAAAGGTCGTTAATGAATACAGGGTTAAGATAAGTAGATGATTTGTTGGTAATGTGGTAGTTGCGATGAGACAACGTCTCTGTGTAAAATGTTTCATAAATATTTAGCTTCTGGTAAACATTTCTTCACGTTAGAGTAATATTGATTAGCTTCTCATAGAGCCATGCTTTGAGCTGTATTGTGATGCTTGCGTCCGTCATATTGGTCATAATTAAATTGACATAATTGATTCGCTATTGTTAATACTCAATCATTGATTTAAGTTGCATTTCAACGTATCAATTTATCTCGTCCTATTATATAGCAAATATGCAAGATACTACACATTTTCAGACAATAACGTGGGTGTGTATGACAAACTGGAAGCACAGAAGATGTTTATCCAAAATAGCTCATCGATAGGATATATTAGCCAACGGACTGTGACTTTGGGATATCTTGTCTATACGTCGGTACGCAATACCTTCATAATCCATTTTGGTGTCAATAGGTCAAATTTATAGTATGTTGGAGCTGCCTGCTTTGTGCCAATGGATTATACAATGCTGAAAACAAACTTAAGAAGGGTAAATCAAAGCTAATAAACAATCTATTTAAGATCTCTCACATGTGTGTTTTTGCATTGAAATGTCACCGGTAGTCTTCTTCAATATTTAAATTACCTTCAAGATCAACAACCATTCGCTATTTTCTACAGGATCTATTTAAGTGAAATTATCGTTGCCTTCATATACCCCTGAAGTAACAGGTGTGACTGGCAATTTGCAATCATATTGCATCTGCAATTGGATATGTTTACTATCTTACACTTTGAGATTGACAAACCTTCCAGATAGAGAAATTGAGCATTTTATCATTGATTGCACATGTCGTAGTCTTAACGTAGTCTGCCTTTTCATTTGAATATTGACGTCGAAATAACGTAGGATTATTTGTCAGCTGCTGCAAGATCTTTGCGGTCTGTTACGTTGCAATAATGAATGATAAATAACCTGTTCTCAGTCAAATCCACGATCCTCAGCATACAGTATAGCGCTTTGTGGTAAAGGTGGAGAAATTGACATAACTCGTTTCCATGGACTTATTGATATGGTGGTAAAAGTCAAATGTCGCCTCAGCAAGAGCATAATATGCTTAGATCTGGAGGAGCATGTGGGTTAGTAGGGTATGTCTATCTATGTGTGAGTGTGTATGTGTGCTTGTGAGAGTTGACTAGAGTAATTTTTTAAGACTTTACCTCAAATATGCTGTGGTTTTACAGAAGGTGTTTAAAACTGGGGTCAATCCAAATGACTGCAATATGCTCGAGACGCTGATAAATATTTTGCAACTCATAATCAAACTTTAAGCTATTTTGCTTGCCTCTGTCATCAGAAATGAATATGTGATTATTTGCGCGGCTCTGGCGTAGGCACATTCGTGCTGCTAGTCGACCACAGATATATTTGCATATTTTAATATCGATACCTGCAACAGGATGGCAGTATTGCCTTCTTAGCACTGATGTGCGACACCAAAGAGGATGGTCGTCTTAAACATTTATCTTATTCTACCGTAAACACTAACAGCCATTTGTTCCTTTTAGTCAATGCTTCTGAAGATGTGACAGATGATATGGACTGCTAGATATGTTTCAGTGATATAACGGTGCTTTTATATACCCCCGATAGTAATAGGTGTGACAAGCAAACTTGATTGCTGCACACCTGGATTATGGAGCAGTCTGGCCACACGCAGTTAGATATCAGTGCTTTCTTATGCTTTAAGAGTGCAGAAACTCTCAGGTCCCGGTTCCCACTGACCAAGTATTAATGGATTGTTTTTGTATTGGCTCTGTTGATGCGTTAGTTGTCATAAATTGAGGTAAGTGTGTGCTGCAGCTTCTACTAAATGTGTTACCTAGCGTCAGTGAGGCGTTTTCATGGGATTGATGATATATTTGCCAAGGCCTGAAGCAACGTGAGTGAGTTCGCGATGTATTACATGTCACACGAGCGTGGAAAGTGTGATAAAACTACATTACTGTTGTTTTGGGGTAGACATTCCAAGTTGGCTGATAGAAAATAACCCATATTAGAAGAGATTTATTCATTTGACATTTGATTTCACTGAACTGAAAAGTCTCAGTATATTTAGTTCTTAAATCTTCATCCCTGTCGTAAGTTTACTCTTAATCGATATGCGACATGGTGTATGCATCATATGCACATGTGAAGTGAGGATATCTCACGTATTCACAAAAAACATCTGGTTGAACATGCATAAATGTGAATGGCAGTCGCAGTAAGTAGATACATTATCGCTCACAGGACAGTACTTTCGTCTGCTGTGTTCCACATTATCTCTTAGGCATCATTTAAAATGCGCAACGGTTACTTAATATCAGTTTGTACCGTATTTACTGTGTAAATTTTTTGAGTCATTTATTGGTAAATCTTTGACAAGTTGCTTGTTGAAATTCACGGCGTTCTTTGTAAGAGCGTTCTGTGGGTCGTGCCTATTGACTTCGCTATTTATTACGAAAAAGTGGATTTGCTGTATGCTCATCGAATGTAGAAATGCCCATGACGCTGTCTATGATTGCATTGGCAGTGAGCACTCCAAATAACTACATAGACTGCGGTCAGTTGAAAACGTTTACCGCGGTTTACCGTCGACTATATCGTTTGACATATGAGATGTATCAGAAGTTGCATGGACGATTAAACCATTAATGCACATTGCCCTTAGAATAAGACCATCGTTCGATAATCAGCATGAAATCGTGCCCATAAATGAATTATTACAATGCAGCGACAGCATAACAACATATCATTGATTAACAACGTTTGCGGGCGCTACCTCGGCATGATTAATATCTCCAATTGAGTCCAATAAGCGAAGGTTGCGTTTTAAACCGCGAACCACGGCCGCTTCTATGCAATAGACTGCATTGGTTTCACTTGCAAAGAAAGTAAATACTTATGTAAAAAACTACTAAGCAGTCAACCAGAGCCAAGGTGACATTATTTGCACTTAAACTGTCTTATTCTAACATTAATAGTAATGTTATGTCTCCTGTTTGAAAGTTCTAAGCAATGTCCTATGTGTATGAGTAAAAAGGTCTCATGGGACGTATGGGTTGATATTTACGGGGCTTTTCACAACAATATTGTGCTCAAGTGGGCGCCAAAGCAATGTATCAAAAATTGACATATCCTACAGTTTTGATGGCATCAATAAATCCTTCTGACAAATGGAGTTTACCAAACGATGTAGTTCTAGGTTTGTCAGGCCTTACTTCTACACTACAAAGTATGGCTGGTCTTTGCTTCATCATTCATAATCCGACCGTAGCTATTGACTTTAAGGGAACGTTGGATATGATTTGCCTCTCACAACGACGAACCTGTCTGATATCAAGATTGCACATCAGTCATTTGTTTCCGCTAGATTTCTACGCATTATCTGTAGGCGCTCAATATCCAAGATACGAGCATTGTCTAATACAAAATCAAGCATATATCGTCAACACAACTCGTGTTTAAGTTTCTGCTTAACTTAGCAATTGCTGACAGCATTATCTGTCAGCATTTGCTAGATTGACACATGAAGACTGCGCATTAAGCCCGCAGATCATGATTTATCGTTGAGTCTGTCCTGAGCCTATCCCAGATAGTCACCTAATTTTACCTCGTGATCGTCCATGGAACATTCAGTCATATATAACGATAACCGCTCCATTAAATTTACAATACTGAGCAAAACGTCGACAAACAGCATTTGCAGTAGAAAGCGATTATCATACTTTAGGTATGATACAATAATCCATCTCTTACGTGTGGTTGGTGTATAACTATATAAATATTAGATGATAAGACGATCAATCTTTCCGAAGATGTCACGAAATGAATGGTGTTAAGTGAGAACGAAACTGTTCAAGTTTCATATATATTACGAAACCGACAGTATACCTCAATATACAGGCGTTACTTGGAACCGTGATATCAGTTCCGTATAACTCGTTTTCCTTGCGAATTGAACAATTCACAATTCGATGTCATAAATTCCATCACAAATAGTAGACATTTTCCAGCAACCATTTGTTCCTTACTCAACGCCAGATCGTAGCGAAATATCGCCAGATAACATCAACAAGGTGATTGCCCTGGTAGCTGGCCCTCTTGACCACATGTCAAGGAGAGGTAATCGCGTGTGCTATTTCAATAGTTAATGAATCAATATGTTCGAGATTGCCTTAACTGCCAATATAGCGTAAGGAAAAAAATGTAAGATATGATTAATCACCTGCCAAGGACAAACGTAGTAAACATTGAAGGAAGGAATAACTTTGAAGCGGCTTGAAGCCGCTCAGTTGAACAAGCACCAAATGCAAAACACCAATCTAATGTTTTTTGGGAAAAGCTTCTACATTTGTTCGATTTTAAACCTGCATGTCCTGGAGAATATCGATATATTATGTGTGATTTTTGCCACTAAGTGGTGTTTACAGATCATCTTCTACCTGTTTAGATAAAATTATCAATAAGCGGTATTAGCGAAACTGAGTAATTTTGATTTGATAATGCGTGTATCTATGGTAGCTGTGGATATATATTGTCAATGCCCACTCTGTTGTCTAAACACACAATGTATAGCATCGGTGCGTTTTGCGGAGAAGACCTAACAGGTCTGCAGATAGGGATAGCGACTAGTAACTTGAACCAGGTACAGTGACTTCATATTATGATTTATCGCCCTCTGTCATGTTAGGTTTTTAATTGAAAACGATAGATTACCTTTGATGTTAATCTAACAGAAGACATACGAATTAAATTAAATAAAAGCCAACAACATCAAATGATGACATAAGGTCCTAAAAGCCAATTGCATAATCAGTCAAAAATCATATAACCATCATACAATTCACTATGTTTACACAGTATGTGTAATCGGCGCGCATGCTATTCAACTTATTCAAATGATTGTCACCATCAAAGACGCCAAGCCGCTTGACCCCTCGACTTACCTCGTCGTGCTTTTCATACATGCTACTGTATGCGGGATGGATGGTAGATTCACAATGTTCTAACCTCTGCGCTTGTGGCAAGACCGACGAGCGCCGCAGGCCTCAGATGCCAAGCTTCCGAGCGCCGCGGCACTCGAGCTCTATACATCAATAATGAGGTCGTGATCCGTGTGTATGTGGTCACCAATGCCTTCCCCAACCATTTACCTACTTACCCCGCCGCATTCCTGTTTCATACCTCATCGCAATCTGCCTTCCGATCTACGTGTACTTTAGGCGACAACTATGGTTTGAGTAAAAATCTTTCCATATACAAATTACGATAGGCGGGTTACCGTGTAGACGCTGAGCGACTGCAAATAGGCTTTCATTTCGTCTCGACGATAGACCACTAATCTCATTCCTGATAGTTCACAAAATCTACAGCGCAGACATTACGAAGTGCTTGCCACATATCTAAATGATTAGTCCATATAGATTGATGAGCGCTCCAACTCGTCCGCCGGTTTTGTGGACCCGCGAGTTGTATAGACTCTCTTCTCCCATTAATTTCGCGAGTCTCTGGCGTGTACGTTTATTTACTTAGGGCCTCAGAAAAATGCAAAGTGAAGGCTGCTGTCATAACGAATATACCATGCATATTCCATCCACGTTGATGCCATTGGAATGCTAACTATTCTTTGTTTCCGTGGTGTAGTTCACCTTATTATTGAAAATGCAATGACGAATAAACCAAGCTAATTTCATCCATGTTTCGGTCATCGGGAACCAGCCTATTTTTTTGTGGTGTAGCTCATTAGGTTTTTCCTGCAACGCTAAATAATGCGAATATATTTTTGCGCATAACTGCTCATTATAATGTGTGCTTTGCAGAAGCTATTATATTCATCCTCGAGATGTAAGAGGGCTTCACCAAAGCCCGGGGTTGCGCCCATTTGACCCTATGTCTGTGCACTGGGGGCATTGCCAAGCATAACTCACCTTTATGTAATTAACCACATGCGGAATACATCAAAACTGGGCAAACACAATTACTTTGCGCCAGACCAGCATAATTTGTTCGCAGCCTATTACAGAACAGAATATATAAAACCTCATAATATTGTACATGACAAAGTCGGGGGTTTGCCAAGATCACACTAAACCAGTGTAGTTCGCCAACCAATATACCGTGTCAAAGTGCAGATTGGCGTGGTGATTCCAATGCTCGACCATCTCCCAACGAGTGCTGTCATAAGCAACATTATTTTTGTTCTCGCAGCAAATACATTTTTATCATTTAACATTGTCGCCATGATTCACGATTAAATTAGCAAATGAGGGCGTCATTTGTTAAAAAAACAGTGAACACGTCATGCAGTATGCATGGTTTTACCAGTACCGCTTGAATGCTCCTTTAATACAGTCTTTCAATGACGTTATAATGCTCTCAGGCATTTTGTCTGAGAAAATAAAAATGGACCGTTAATTACTAGATGCAAAGCGATTTATTCACCTACGATCAATTCATTGCTTGATGATATTGGTATGCTGACCCCCCCAAAAATGAAGAAGAATATGTACGCATGTAATCGTGTTGCTTGTGCTCAAATATTGTCGATACTCCAATCATGCTAAAGCAAGTGACGACATGATATTGACGAGTGGTTGCATCATTCATTTTCATATTTGAGGCGATGAGCATGCATTTAATTCAAGCAACTACGTCAATACAAAAGCCTGACGCATGGTCCAATATCGGAGAGCGTGCTTTTTAGGTCTTGGGGGGTAATATATACGTTGAAAGTGGTCATGTCTCCAAGTTAGCATTGATAATCAATCCAATCCAATGCAGTGGCGAGTAAATGCCAAAATATATAAACGAAGCAATTAGAGCAACTACCGAGGACCATAAGCATGTGAAATCTTGTTCAAAGTCATAACAGTTATATTTAACAACCAACTCTCTGGGACTAGGATATACGCAGCTAACTATGACATAAAAATCCGCGTCGGTGCAATCAAAACTGGATAAAGTCCGTTGTTGCCGTACTTATGGCGTGTCAGTCACCAAGTCGCAGGCATGCTCGTATATGCTGATATCGGGTTCACGTAGAGCCTTGCGGGTCCTCACTATGAATCTATTTATGTATATCAGCAAAAACGAGTTAGCCTATGCGTAACCCTGTTATTGAATGATATTTTTGTAAGGTCGAAAATTAGAAAACATTAGAACCCAGCGTTATGCGTATTGTGCACAATCATCTCCCTTTCCATTTCGTTGTAAAGTTACGTCATCGCTTCATAGGCCTGCTCAGCTTTTGAGCAGCAACTATGGTAGCACATTAACTATTGTCAATTCCTATCGATTGATACAGTGTCGATTAATGTGGTGCATCTTCTTTTGTCATGTCATGTTGCTTTCATTCACCGTATTGTGATATTGCCAACTACTGATGCAGCACTTTTGGACATGTTAATGGCTGCTTGTAATGCATACTTAGCAATAACAAATCACCATGCCCAGGGTCACTGCTAAAAACCTTTGTACACGCATATCTAATTAAGATGCTCGACAACTTCACAATGTTCAGTAAATGATGACGCCAACCTTCGTATTTAGCGTAAATGCTGAGGGCAGGTGCCACGACAGAAACTCTCAGCATCATCGACTTTGATTACTGTTGGGTTAGAGGCATTAACAAGATATTTTGTTTGTCAAATTTTGTTAAGGTTTTATATTACCTACTAGGTTGGCTAATTAAATCCACACAGCCCCGAGTTACACTCGCGACAGGAACGTATTGGGCTTCGAGACAACAGATATATTAGGTGCTTCCTTTGTTTAGATAAAAGCAGCTTAAGGGACAGAAAGATGCTCTGCCTGTGCGTGCTTATTGATGGTCCATTAAACGGTGTCTCACAATCTATAATGTTAATCCTCAATGTCCGGGGCGTTGAGCAATGTACAGTTCAGATGCGGTCATATAGGGTTGAGCTGTACTTGATTCTTGTCTTAATCCCCGATATTCTTCTTATTATGATCGAGACCAAGCGACCGAAAATGAGCGGCATTAAATCAAGGGCTACATAAGGTTTGACGTTTTTGTTTCTCTATTAATCCTCAATGTGTTAAGAGCGTATTTGTTTGGCCACCGTGAGGACGTTTGCTATAAATCAATCCGTTTTATCAATTAAGTAATACTCAGACAGCCTTGGGTCAGATAGTGCTGAAGATTTTATGGTGTGCCTAGGCTACAACTAAACACAACGATATGCCGAATATACAAACTTGCAGTAACCAAAATATCTGGCATCTATGTGATAGAGCAGTCATGTAGGGACGAAAGATGAAACAGATGTGTACTATCAAACAACACTGTGTAACTTTGTAAGAAATGGGTAATTAACTATTGATATAGTTACCCGTACTTTGAAATTCTTAAACATGCCCCTTAGATTGATAGTTATGCAAATATATCCACCGTAGTTGCTTGGATGTCATTCGTTTTCTACGTGTGGAGCATAACAGAATGGACGATAAAAGTAACATGCTGGGGCTTAAGTAACTTTCTTAATAAAGGTGATATCATGTCGAAAATCTGCTAAATTTACAGTGGTGCTTGACGAGCGTTCAGCAAATGATATCGCTCGCTGATATCAAACCATCCTTGTCCGCAAAGTCCACATTGCCCGCCCATCGTGTCCCCAATCGGAAACAAATATACTCTGGAGATGTGACCACCACTTGATGCGTAAATCGAAGGCATGATTGGTTTCCAATTTGGCTAGTTAGGTTGTCGTTCCCAAGAATCGAATAATCCACACCAAAGTCAAAATATTCATGCAGCACTGCAAGAATACAGACGTTGAGGCTCATTGAGGTGACTTGATTGGGCACTGATTGTAAGCATTAGGTTAAAACATCTCAGCGCCACTTAATCAACCGATGTTTTACATGTTACCACCAAACGTGGCGGTGATGGTAGGCTCTGCGGTCAAATATAGAATGAGCTTCGAGAATAACCCTGACTTAAGATGTAAATTACATGTCATCCAGCGTCAAGTGGTTATTGATAGGCAGCCGTTCATTTACTTGTATATGTCTATTTGTAACAGGAAAAAAAAAACAATCAAAGCACGATAAGCCCCCAAATTGCCTTTATTAGTTAATCGACCCAGCTACACTTAACATCGTGCGAATACTCGGTCGGATGGAACATGCCAGTGACCATGTCTTGAAATACCCGTTAAATCATTTTAAAGTTCGTAAGTCAACATTGCTATATATTGTATTATATACGCCTGCGCTGTATAGTCGTACTTCTGCTTTGTTCAACATATGCATTGTGGTCCACGGTGTCGCTATGCTCTTAAAGAGCTGACGTAATCTTATAGAAGCAGGCTGACATCTCTGTTGTCTATATGCTTTTTGCAAGGGATTCGATACATCATGACACGGGCTGTTTCAGTGTTTCTCGGTAATGTTGAATTATTGCCTCCCCTATTGAAACGGCATATTGCAAAGCGATCGGACTAGTTACATGATATGGTCTATGCTCGCGGTAGGGGAGTTAATGCATTAAGATACATCGGATTGAACGGCATGCCTTGGCAATCATTAACGGATCTATAATTGTTACTGCGTGTCATTTGTGTATTTATCTGAAAGTAGAATTTCGGATAGTTAAGCACAGCCAATGTTAATCGTAAAAACTGTTAAAGTAATCTCTTTGTACAACCCTGCAGATAATTTGTCAGCCTTGGAAATGCGAATCCATAAATAGGTCATCTAATAACTATGGTCTGATACAATGCAAACGTGTAATGGTATAATGGTAATAGTCCACCGTCCCCACTTCCAAACTACAGTGTTGCACAAACGTACAGGGCATGATTCATTTACTGTATTATGTGATAGCGACGACGACTTAATAGTTAGATTAGGGCATGTTCATGTGTAGACATGCGTCGTTCAACCGCCATGACAATGTCATGTTGGCAAAGGCACCGGTTCCCACTACCTTCGCCTGTACTGAAATATTCATTGAGTAACTTACCCTATCTGCGTAGTACGCTATTGACCAAATGCAGTTCACTGGGTACAGGACTGCTAATTAGGTTTATTATCAATGTTTTGGATAGGCAAGCAAGGAAATAATTATTCGTCATTCTCATGTGCTGGGGGCTCGATCGAACAAATGGTCATTTGAAGATTAACGACAATATTTGCTGTACCGTAGGATAAAGATGGTAGATATGTGTTTGCTCCATTGTGTGGGATTAGCAGCTTAGTTATTCTTTGCTGCATTCTGTATGGGAACACCAAACACATTTAGCTGCATAAGAGGACTTCCAAACCTCAGCAAATTTACACTATAGCCCAGTATATCATCGCTGACATTGTGATATTCCTCTTCACGGAATCATCATTGAAGCTATTTTTGCAATGGTATCGATCCACCTGTTATTTACACAAATTGGCGATATAAAAGTTCAACCACAGAGCAGCAACTATGGCAGCCAAAAATGGAATGAATATTTTTATCGATCTGTATTCTGTTCACAATAAGGTTCAGTGTTAATCCAGCCGATACATTGTATTATGTGCAAGGTATATATAATAAACGGTATTTGTATAACTCGGTATAGCTCTATATTGCTTTATCTTTCCATACACTACGGCTGAACCCGCATTATTTATTATGCATAGGGGCTAGGCCTCGCATATGGCTAATATATCTAAGACAAATAGCAATGCACACAAAACTTGATAATTATGCTATGTCTGTGTTTAAAGATATTTCTATGGTTAATATTTTGCTATGTCTGTGATTATAGCACCCAAGCTAGTATGCCCTTATATATAAGATCAGATCGCGGTATGAGGAATCGTTGTGTTGCCCAATTATGTAGTATTAAAAGTACTTTCTGAATGTACACTACCACCACTGGTGATACATTTACCTATCTAGACATCATGTACATCGGAGCAAATGATATAAACCGCATCATTATGCACATAGAGGCACATTTGCATTTACTTATATTTTGAAATGCTATGTTCTGTGTATGTTTAGTGAACCCAAATACGACAGTGAGTATTATTGCGTTTCGGTGTCTCTATTGGGGATGATTGATCGATTTGTTGAAAATGCTTACGACACAATATGTTGGATATTCGCACAGCACGCTAGATTGTCTAAGTTGCATCTGAATGAAGATTATTACAAATGTGCCGCCTTCCCACACCGACAAACATATTAATTGGTTACAGAAAAACATAAAATTCAGAAGATTACCACAAAGCCGTTGAGTGCTGATGCAATTAAACTCTGAGATAAACACAAACGCCGCATGTAATGTTAATATCGTTGATATATGGCTCAAATATGCTTTTATTTATTATACCAGGTCCATTGGTCGCCATTAAAGTGACTGGGTATCGGTCAATCTCATTTTTATTGACAATGTAAGTCCTTTATCTCGAAACCACTTTCAACTGCGTACACATTCCGTTATTGGCTGTTTATATGCTGCCTTACATGCAGTCAGCGGATGTCTTGTTCGTTTATTGCCTTTTCTACTACAACCAAAAGAACACATTTTTCAGCTTCTAGGCATTCATCCGAATAATTGAATAATTCTTTATTATAATTCTGTTCATTATTTGTCGACCCCGCGAGTGGTGAAGAGACAATGAATGGCTGCTCCAGTCACGCTAGGTTGATGACAATAAGTTTCCGGGCATCTATTTGCTTCTTTGTTTGTTCCAAATGTATGTCCTACCTCAGCAATAAAATAATACTGGGCAATACGTAAGGATCACTGTGAGGTGAGTTTTCGAAGCATTCGCTTTTGCACGTCACATGACATGTCTTGTTGCGCAGCACCTCCACAATATAACGGCTGTAAGAAGGTCATGTAAACTCAGATTTTCATTTTCTGGCAACCAGCTGCAAAACGTCACTATTATCACTCGTCAAATTATGTCTTCGTCAGTCTAGTGTAGTAACGCATCTCTTGGCTTAATGCCGATTGAAAGATATTCGCTTATACTTGTCACTCAAGGCATTCAAGATATAGGAAGCACCCGATAAAAAAAATTGTACCGAAGCAATCAAACGTCTACAATTATTAGCATAGATCAATGAATCTTATTGACACATTTGCAATGATAACTTCCCTGTCCCAGCTGTTGAGTCGGTAACTTATATCATGCATAACAAAATGGGTGCCATAGCATATCGTATTAAGATTTTATTAGCCAAGTCACCACGATTAGTGGTTGCTGTGTGATGTAATATGCGACAACTTGACACCTAATTTAATGCTATGATAAATGCATACATTGACACGTCCCAACACTGCATTGGCGAACCAAACGCGACGGCGTGGTGCACATTAGCAACCTGACGTTAAAACGTGGAGGAAAATGGTGTTTTATCTCGCCGCGACGACATTCCACCATGTATGCTAGCTATCTATGCTACCTTTTAATAACATTATCTCATTATCTACTTACATATGCTCATCCATATGCTCCGGCATGTCTTTTATTAGCATAGCATATTGTTATATTGCGCTGCAGCATTGCAACCACAACATAGAACTAACATGGAAAGCCCAAACATTCATTTCTTAGACAATCAGAGGAAGATTTAATTCGATGCAATACCATCGGTGTTTTCAAACGCACATAATTAGTGTCTAACCATCATGTTGTAACCGTCAGCGCAGTTGTGTTAGTTGATCCGCATGTCTGCTTGATAATGTACCACAGCCAGCATATGAAACACCCGTATCTCGTCTTGTCGTGTATTAGATCTGCCTGAATGTAGGAATTATGCATGGTTTATAAGGCGTGACATGTGTGCTTTAGCAATACACCATGTGTCAATGAATAGGGTGCAATATTAGTACAACAGATATCGTTCGC
Organism: Urechis unicinctus; assembly: GCA_034190875.2. Classification (NCBI taxonomy): domain Eukaryota; kingdom Metazoa; phylum Annelida; class Polychaeta; order Xenopneusta; family Urechidae; genus Urechis; species Urechis unicinctus. The sequence continues at coordinate 83,987,488 of CM067353.1, forward strand.
ACGATGCCGAGACATTGCTCCGAGTTACTTGAATAGAACGCCCCACGTAATTGCCATCTCATTTTTTTTCCCGATGTACCAAACCAATCAACGAACTTACGATCCCGGAAGCATTGATGAAGCCATGACGCGTCACCGTGAACTACATGTGTCAGGTTGCGTGATAAACGTCGATTGTGACACGCGATAGGAATTCTCATTCACTCCAACTGGTAGAGCCAAGTGCGTCAAAATCATTTTATGTAAGAAATAATCCCTGGAGTAGAATCATCTGGGCGATATGCTGCATATGTTAGGCATTTTGATACCTTCATCAATCCTAAGGCTGTGTGCTATTAACACAGCTTTTCATCTTGACAGACTTCGTTAAGTCACGCAAGCCCTTGATGCGTATGTGATATGCGTTGCTATAGAAATTACGTCACTAGGTTCTGATTAATGCAATGCAAGTCACTGGATATCACGCTAATGGCTAGTTTGAACTATGTTGAGTACAAAGTTATTGACTGCTTTTTGAGAACCAACACCATAGTCACTGTAAAAAGTGTGCATTATATTAGCAAGATTGAGTTACATACATAAAATATTACCCAGAATAACTACAATAGTCATGTGGATACGTTTTTCATCGAAAGCTATTACGACATAACACATTTACTGTTACACTGTCTGTTGATGTCTGTAGATTACCACACAATATACGTATATTTGATTCCTAGAATGTAACATTTGATGCAAATCAGGTTATAGATATGATCTCAAGTGTCCACAATAAGTATGCTAAGGAATAGACTTAGCTGTAATACCCAGTAATATTTACCTAACTGGCGTCTGCCGTCCGTTGTTTGCTCGTTAGCACAGTTAACACCGCATTTATGACATATGCCAGCGAAGTTTGGCAGTCCGATGGTTAAAAAATACTTATACATATTGAACATATTTTCCTCGTAGGGTCCAACATCTCAATAATTGCTCTCGTATTTGTGGAGCGTTATGAGTCAGTCATGACATTCTAATTAACAAAGCCTCTGCAACGATATGCTCAATTGGGCTTACGTAGGCCATATTACTTATTGCACATTTCGCATACACTTTGGATCATGCTATGTTTTCAGACTTAAATGCGCTCTACCGTCAACATGTTTCTTTAAACGGGGTAAAGAGTTCAATAATGAATAAATGATGTCAGATTTGTCTGACTGTGTGTGGTGTCGACGGGATATAATTTACTGCAAATCATAATCTGTGTCGCACTGGCAAGGATTCGGGAAAACGGCCACTAATTTGATTACCCAGCTTTGACATTTTCCTACCGGACACTCATCGCAGGGGTGTTTCCTATGTAAAATCAACCATTCCATGGAGCACAGACATGCGAAGAAGTTTCACGCCATCAAACAGAACAACGTACACACATCGCGAGCTCTTCATCAAGTTTAACAGGGAAGCAATTTGCATTGAGCTAGGTATAATATGTTCTAAGCAGACGTGCAAGGGATGACAATGATTACATAGAACCCTCAAGTAATAAATACATCATTATCATCTGGTCTTATTGTCAATGTGTCATATAATTTTCGCAGCAATATTGTTATAGATACTGTCTATGCAATTGTGCTAATCCATCTAAAATGTACACAATAACGAGAATAATAATGCAATCACATAGCGGCAGCTATGGTAGCCTAATATAGATGGTCAATTCTTGTGCCTCCACGGTTAAATGTTGATTAATCCATTGCGTCACCAAGGGTAATGATGTATTGCTTTCTTTAACGGTAATATCCTCTGGTCTGGAAGTCAACCTGATTTTTGTATTTTTGTAAAGGGAGGCATTTGTCCAACAGAACCAAATCTGCTGTTGACCGATATGAAATAAAAAAAACCCATATCATGCATACGGAATGGGGTTGTTCAAGTATGAACGAGTTCAACGAGCATGGTGAGGGTTTTCGTTGCCGCTTATATTTGGATGTACATATATTTCCCGTTCCACAGAAAAACTGTAAGACCAACATAGCTCTATTTAACTTGCTACTGAGTTTATTATTGATTTACACTCGTGAAGGGAATGCTTGCGCCATCTAGAAATTTGATCCGCGTTCCAATAAATTACTTGATATGTTTTTCAAATAAGAATAGCCTCGGTCAATTAACGACGCCTGTTACCATGTAACTTGATATGAATATCAGGTTTTAGAAGTAGCAATGATAAGCACGGTAACACTGCAAAGACCAGAATCAACTGCGCCACCCAATATGATTTAGGTAACCGTCTTCCGACGCCCCTCTTTACCGCTCGTGCGCGGTTATTTTCATATGTCAGCCGCTTTTGAAAGCAGAACGTGGTCACAAACTAGACAAGGCTTGCAACAACAGTTAATTGGGTATGTTCAAACCACGCCAAACCCAGGCAGGATGTTTGCTCACCCCGCTTCGCAGTCGCGCTTCTTATCCATTCCACGTGATGTAGCTTACCTAAGTGTAAGTTAGGATTTTGGTATTGCCATGCTATAACGCCACATCATTTTTCAACGGCACTGCGTTATGCCTACTTGCTCAGGTAATTTATGGTATTCGAGGGACCGAAGTGACTAAAAGCATGATAGTATATGTAATATTGAACGTGTATTGGTCATTCAGCACTTTTATTGTGTTGTTCAACTAAGAGAGTAAAACTTTACCAGTACTTAAGTCTTGGCATTATAATTCATTAGTTTGATTTGAAACACTCTCGTCGCATCCATGCACACAAGTATAACGACTTAACATAACTTTTGGTATGCCTTGCAAGTAATTTGAGGAGAATTGGTCCACGCATAGAATATGTGAAAATGTCAGACAAATTGTGTCCAGCCAATTGCATCGTCGCATCATCGTTTATACACGTGAAGTTGAATACCATAATGATTTATATACCCCCTTTATTATTTACATCCGGGATATACTTTAAAAACGCGTAGAGTAGAAATATACACATAATAGTGTGCAATTAAGATAATATTAATACAACAACAACAAAATTATGATCTACCAAGTCTTTCAAGTGATCGTTGAAAAATTAAATAAGTTGATTTGTGAAACTTTATTGCAATATGACATAATACAGTGATTCCCTATCGACGTCCATGTAAAGCAAATACAATTTTTTTTCCGTCCCCGAAAATGATAAATGATACAATTGATATTACCTTGTAATACTGATGATAGTGATATATATATATATATAAAAAGATAGATATATATATATATATATATATATATATATAGATATATATATATAAAAAAGATATATATATATAAATATATATATATACACATATATATATATATATTTATATATATATATATATGTATATATAGATTTATACATATATAGATATATATATATATATTATTAAATATATATTTATGTCTATATATCTTCGGGATCTAAATATATATGTATATATGTATATAATTATATATATAAATATATGTATACATATTTATATATATCAATGTAGATATATATATATGTAAATATATATATATATATATAATTATATATATCTGTATATATATATATTTATGTATCTCTATTTATATATCTCTTTATATCTAACAATCTATGTCTATATCTCTATTTTATATATATATAAATATATATACATATATCTATATATTTACAAATAGATATATATATATATATTTATTTCTATCGATATATATCTCTCTATAGATAATTTTTCATATATGTATATATAAATATATATATATATATATGTATATATATATATATATATACATATATATATATATATATATATATATTTTATATATATATATATATATATATATGTATATACCAAATGAGTTCTCTGTCTGTCTTTTGAATCTGATTCGCTGTTATTATTGCTGATATATCTCATTGTGCCTTTTAAAAAACGCTCCATAATATATGTTAATTAACCTTGCGTTTGAATGTTGCATTTGTGAAAATTATCTGGTATAATGTCGATAGGAAATGTGATCCCTATTCATGTATTTATCTTTTTCTGTGTCCATAATAAATGCACAGATGACTCTAAACTAGCATATGCCAAACCCATATTTTATAGTTGACTGAGGAGCCATTTTGTCTATATTTGTCTATAATGGGTGGGTGGGTGTAAGACTGAATTAATGTATATCCTGCTTTTTTTCGAACCTATCTTCAACAACAATGCAATGGCTCTTGTTTTTTTCAAGCTACCATAATAATGGGCAAGATCTTCTGGTAGTGAGCGTCAAGCCACCCAACGTATACTTTGCAAATGGTCAAAGTCCTTACACATGACCAGCCCGATCTATATTAGTTTTGTATCACATAGCCGACGGAATACTTCAGTATCAATATTCACAGATGGTTCCACTGAACATTAAACAAATACTGTTTGATGAATTGTGATTTTGAATGACAAAATAACGAGCTAATCAGCTGCAAGAAATCGGCTGCTAGAAACACGGGTCATATCGTAAATAATAGATTGATACGCATCACGACTATGTTGGACTGAATGCCAACCTTATACAAAATGCCCTTCCCACGAGAACGAAGACAATTTTGCCGATACAATTGCTGCGATTATGCGTTCATTTTGGTGTTTAGCAGAGATACATACTATTTTGAAAGGTTTCCCAATGACTTTTAATGAGATTAATTGATTGTGCGGTAACTCAAACCTCGCGGCATAATTATAACAGCATCTTTCCATAATAATAAATCAGAAACAATGTAAGCAAAAATAGATAATTACGAATACATTCTACTTAGAACGCAGCATCGATGCATTTTTGGCAGAGTTAAATGCATTTGCAAATGATGGTAAACTTTTTATATGGTTCAAACCTGAAAGTTTTTTCTTGAATCAAAGCTCAGTCTGATATTGTGTCTTAGGCATTTTAATTAAGACAGGTCTCGTTTCAATTTCCGTCTTTCGATACTGCGATAGTGTATGTAATAGCGTATGTCATAGACATTGAGTTCATTGAAACAACGAATTTCTCATCATCCTCAACGGATTGGCAATATATCGATGGTATTTGCTCCTAGCACCTGAGCAAGCATGCTTGCATTCACTTTTCCTAAAACAAATATTACTTTGGCAGCTTTGTGCCTTGCATTATCATGTGATATAAGCTACGAATAATGACTTTAATTACCGACAAAACAACAAGTTTCACAAACATTAACTGGGTATCGATAATGCTACGTAATTCTTGACAATGTTTATTCAACTGTTCAAACATTTCAATAAGACCTCTCGCCTCATACCTTGCCACATATACAGGTTACTGGTGTCTTTGTGCGTTTTTTTCCATTTATCTACAACATCAACAGTGCATGTATAAATTCAGCTACAGGGCATTCACCTGATCAAATGGAATTATCCGTTATTTTTTAACTTGCGTTTAATGTTGATGAACAAGCAGTAGAGAGCCAAGGCATTATATGGTTGTCACATCGGCTAAATATTTCACGGAGTCTATGGACTTCGTTTTTTTCCGGATATCTGACCTGCCTAGATAATAAAGCTCACACTGGGGCAGTACATAATGGTCATCGTGTGGTGTGCTGCGTAGCGTTTAAATCGGTGCACGATGTTGCACATTATATGTGATGAATATGATTCTATCCAGTGCATGGCTTGACAAGGCTTAGTGGCCATTCGGTTAAAAGAAAACAAACCAGATTATTGTCTAGTCCGGAACATAAGAGAATTCTAGTTTCTGGCAAAAACTTAAATCTAGTAACTCTCAAATCAAAAAGAATGCAAATACCGCGTTTTAAGTGTATGCATTTATCACCAAATTGTCCCACAAACCTCTGCAATTTAAGCAACTTATTGCTGAATCTAGTTTTGTTCCTTGCAGCTTTTTCTTAATTCTTCCGCATTGTGTCGGTCAGTATATATAACAATAACCAACATATTACCCTTAAGAATATGCTTTGCTTTACAAAGCATATTACGCTCCAAGTCTAGATATACTTTTAAGGGTGTGAGAGTGTCAGTCTAGCAAAAGCGTAATACATATTTTGACCTGTTTGAGCATAGTCGTAGCAATGTAAAATGATATTCCTTACTGCACACACCATTAATAAAATCATTGTCAATTAGTTCTGTAAGGCATTGAAAATTTACAAAAGACAAATTCAGCAGCAATGAAATATATGTATATATATATATATATATATATATATATATATATATAGATATAGAGATATATATAGAGATATATATAGAGAGAGAGACAGAGATAGAGAGATAGAGAGGATATATATTTATATAGATACCTCATATGTATAGATATATTTATATATATACATATATTTATATATATAAATACATATGTAGATATATATTTATATATATATTTATATCTTTATATATATACATATGTATATATATATTTATATATATACATATATTTATATATATACATATACATATATATATATATATATATATTATATATATATATGTATATATATATATATATCTATATATATATATATATGTATGTATGTATGTATGTATGTATGTATGTATGTATGTATGTATGTATGTATGTATGTATGTATGTATGTATGTATGTATGTATGTATGTATGTATGTATGTATGTATGTATGTATGTCTGTGTATGTATGTATGTCTGTATGTGTCTGTATGTATGTATGTCTGCATGTATGTATGTATGTATGTCTGTATGTATGTATGTATGTATGTATGTATGTCTGTATGTATGTATGTCTGTCTGTATGTATGTATGTATGTATGTATGTATGTATGTATGTATGTATGTATGTATGTATGTATGTATGTATGTATGTGTGTGTTCCACTTTAGCTCACGCATGCAAACTGCCGTGCGCATGGATTGTGTTATACCTTAATGAGACTGTATCCATTGCAAACATGACGTCTCCATATACGATATGAAGATGCAACGACTACTTCCAACCCTCGAGTAATAAATGAATTTAAATAATTTTGTATTGTCGTCATTGTAGCGTGGATTCTTCAGTATTTTATTTTTATAAATACTGATTTGGTAATCGTACCAATCCCTCAGTAATATGCGCCGATACATTGAAAAATCGCAAAGCAGCACTTTTGAGAGACGCATCTCTACGCTCAATAAAGCGATAATCTTGGAATTTATGTTTATCTCAAACGATATACCCTTTTCACGTAATGAGAACAGGTTGTGCTGATAAAACTGCTGCATTTGTGTGTTCAATAAGATGTTTTTTACCGGCAGCCATACAGTTTTATCATGTTCCGTATCGAGTCTAATTGATGATGCAATTATGGCTGGTCACATTGTCCAAGATCATAGTTTTCGAGATTCAAAGTACTATCAAGGATTGGGTTGTATGCATTTTAATTATGACAGGTGTTGTTTTTATTTTGATCTTACGAAAGTAGAAAAGTATATGTGAGTAAATTGAGCCGATTGGGTACATACATAGGTTAAGCTGCTGAGCAATCTCTTGAACATTTAAATCATCCGTTATTCTTTAGATGGTGCTTATTGTTGATTCACACGTTGTAGAGCGCTGAGACAATATACGGCTGTTTTAGTCACGCCGGGTAAATGGCTACATATTTCACGGGCTCCGTTGTTGTTTTGCCGGATAATAAAGCTTACACGAGCCCGTACATAAAGTTGAGGTGCGCAGCAGTTTAAATCATAGTACGCTAATGCGTACGTTATGAAATCGAAATTGTTTCATCCTGGGTATCGCTGGACACTAGTTGGTGGCTTGTTGTCTAATTTGCTTCTCTATCTGTATCGTAGAAAGATCTTAATAAGTCCTCTAGAGAAACACTAAAAAGCACGCAAAGCCCGCGTTTTATGTTTTAAGTTATGTAAACGCGGGGTTTGCTATAGTTGCCAAATCGTTCGGCAAACCTCTGCCAGCGACAATAAGCTAATCAGCTGATGTGCAGAATTCGTACCAAGCAGCACCTCCTCCATGTTTCAGTGTGGAGAAGGTGACGATCTAGATTTATAACAAACCTCAATATATTACGAATTATAATATTCTGCTTATTACTATAGGATCGATGAACTGTTGGTTATGCAGATAGCGAGCCTCATGTTCTTCATTTAACAGTATATGTTTGACAGTGCTCACAAGCTAACAGGAAATGCACGGCGAGTTGCATTGCACTATTCCATGACTGATACTGTACATATAACGTCGTAGAGCTTATTAAAAGCTTATCATGGCGCCTGGAGTGAGCAACCTTCTTGATTGAGATACATCTTGAGGCACAATGTTTGCTTTAATAAGGCAGTGGTACGGTTGTATCACCAGCTGTACCCATTCAATGGTATCACCAAGCAAAGTATGGATCCATCAGAGGCGATTCTTAAGATCACTTATCAATCACGCACTTTCTTGCAAATAAGGCTCAAAAGTATTCCAATAGATTAATTTAACGATTATTCTGTGATTTACGCTTACTCATACTAATTTATGGCTACCCGTTAACAGCTGTGGGGTCCCTAAATTATATTATACAGTTAACCAAATGCGTCCCGTTACTTATCGTAAAATATTTTTAAGATTTTATACGAACACAAGATACCCAACGCAATCCTTGACTGCCTACTAATTGCATACACTTTAGTGTTATAGCACTGCAGCGACGCGACATGCGAAGCAAGGCGTCGTTCTACATGTAAGTGACCGTGAGTAACCCTCATTTGCAGCGACATAATTGCATCAAAACTATCTGCAAGCCGTTAATAAATTGAGTACTTGTATGCTCATTTATATCGCATCAAATGTTTATCATGCACAGCGCATTTTATGTGACCCATCATATTGAAACAAATTGCAATCTATGCATAATTGAATGCACGGATTTCAAATATTAGATGCTTAACATTGTGAATATTCCAGATCTTTAAAGCTTTTCCACTAACTCATCCCCTGCCTCGGATTATGGGTTTCTTTAGCACGAATTGATAAGTTGGTGCGCACATGTTTTGTTTGCGACGTAGCGGCGTGTTCGTTTATTCAATTATGTTCTGAAAATAATACTTAGTTTCCGCTTAATATACTTCGCAGTTATGTGCTCGGCTCTTCAACCCAACACTGTGCGCTGGCCATATACCCATTGCGTCGCACTGCATCACACAGTTCGACTTATTATACTTTACGAGTACACATCGGTATTCAGTAGCCTAGCATTTGCACGTGATCAGCTGATACCGCTCATTCATACCTTTCAAGACGTTTTTGTATGCCACAATAGCCTTACTAAGGTCGTGATATTGTGTGACAATAATACTTTGCACAACTTATTTGGTCGGAATCAAATATTTTCTGCTTCGTTCAAATCTGTGTTTGGTTAATACATGGATGCGTATTAAATTGAATCAGCCAGTTGGCAAGGCAATCAATTTCGAGGTGCGAAAATATATGCACAGAAAACGGATGACTATTAATGATAAACCAGGGAATGTTGTTCTTGCCAGACATATAATGCCTAACATAAGAGACACTGGTGAATCGGTACAGTGTGTGCGACAGAGGGAGTATTTAGTTGTAAGACCATCGATACCCGATGGTACTGGCACTTGATGACAAGCACATCGGATCCACACATCAGAAAGGCAAAGCATGGTAGTCTAGACAAATGAGTTCGCAATCGCTATTCACTACCTGCACGTGCAAATAAGAACCAGCCGCACTCGTGCCCGCTGATTGATTATACAGGTGCAGGTATTAGCATTGAATCGTGACAGGGCATCAACTTAACTTGGTATGATGCAGTCGTAGAAAAGAGCAATTACCTAGCTCATGCGCTATTCGGGTCATTAATTTTGGAACTAATTGCAGCCTGGCATACTCTTTATTTGATTCTTGTCAGGGTACTAACAGCACGCTAGTCATCCATGTGACAAGGATAATTGCAGTATATATATATGGGCGTGAAAAACAGTTTCGCATATTACTGTAGTTGATGATCATACAAATGAGATTTGATATCACGCGGTCCCTACCCCTGACCTATTTCTTATTATTAAGGCGATAGGTAAGATCGATATGCCAGGTGATTATTGAAAAGTTTGAATACATATGTTACATACAAGGAATAATTGTTCTAAAGGGCCAATTGATGTAAATATGTTTCAAATGTTTTGAGTTTCTGGTTGGAAATGAATGATTTCTGCTTCGTTCAAATCTGTTTTTGGTTTATACATGGCTTCGTCTTAAATTGAATCAGCCAGTTGGCCAGGCAATAAACTTTGAGATGCAAAAATATATGCACAGAAAACGTATGACTATTAATGATACGTTAACAATAAATTCCTCATAATATAGTGCCATAAATAGTTTTGCTGGGGCTGCGGACACCATATTCAAAGGGAGTCAGAAGTTGGTTATTCACAATTGACCACCATGTGTTGATTTACTTCCAGGTTCATATACACCTCATAATAAATAATATTGTGAATGTTATAAGAGGTTTGTCGTGATGTTAAAAGTATGCAATTTCCCTTCAGAAACGCATGGGACATTCATAAGAAGTAGACGATCGTCGATTATGAGTGAAAACCTTTTTTTCGAACGGATTGAACATTTGGACGTTATTCGCAAATATCAAAGTATTACACAAAGAAGCAGCTGATTCGATCAAACAGTGAACGATGAGATGAGCTATCGGCAAAATTAAGGAATAAAACCGCTTGCGTCACACGGAATCTCAGGGCGGCGCTGGTGTTCACGGAGTTAACGGAACGACTAGCCACGTATGGGGGTTGAAGTATATATATATATATATATATATATATATATATATATATATATAGAGAGATATAGATATAGAGAGATATATATATATATATATAGATATATATATATATATCTCTATCTATATAGATATATATATAGATCTAGATAGAGAGATATATATATAGATATCTAGAGAGATATATATATATCTTTCTATATCTCTCTCTCTCTCTCTATATCTATCTCTATCTATATTATCTCTATATCTCTCTCTCTCTATATCTCTCTCTATCTATATATCTATATATCTATATATATATATATATATATATATATATATATATATATATATGTATGCATATGGGACGCTTAATTAAAGTTGGGAAAAGTCTGTCCTTTGATACATTCACCGAGAGCATCCCTGGATACTTATTCGGTAATAATCAGAACAATGTGGCCACACTTGAGCATGGTAGATGTCTAAAGACTCAGATAGATGAAACAACTCACCTGAATCGAAGGCCCGTATGTGTTGGCGAGATAAACAACGCTTCACCTGGACGAAGGTTTACCACTGTTTAAGATTATTTTACACACAATAGGCTTATAGATTTAAGATTCAATGTTCTATCAATGCTATCAACATGGAAAAATATAACTATACAAACCAAACCCAATATGGTCGATAGCAAGTAAAAATAAAATGGGTAAACTGGTACAATAGAAAGGGAAACTTCACTCAAATTTGTGACAAAGTACCAAGGTAATGTCAAGTAAGAAATGTCAGTTAAGACGGTGCTCGGTATATAACTATTCAGCGATTTATGGCGTTATATTCCATGCCAAAGTACAAAGTTTATATATATATATATACACACACACACACACACACACACACACACATATAGATATATATATATATATAGAGATATAGATATATAGATATATATAGATATATATATAGAGAGATATATATATATATATATATATATATATATATATATATATATACATACATATATATGTCATATATACATGTATATATATATATATGTATATATATATATATATATGTATATATATATATGTATATATATACACATATATATGTATATATATATGTATATATATACATATATATAGATATATAAAAAATTATATATATATATATATGAATATATATTTATATATATATAAATAAATCTCTATATATATATAAATATAAACATATATATATATATATATATATATCTATCATATATATATTATATATATATATATGTATATATATATATATATTAATTCTATATATATATATATATATATATATATATATATATATATATATATATATATCTATATATATATATATATATATATATATATATCTATATATATATATATATATATATATCCAATGTTCATTTAACAAACTAGTAGGCTTCAGGTTTACATGCATGACATATCAAGGGCGAGTATCTTTCGTCACGTTAAAATGCTATCAACAGTAGACATAAACAAGTTCGTACCAGTGGTATACTGTCAGTCTATAGATATCCGCGCTTGAGGAGGATGACGGAGATACGATTCCTAGGTGCACACCGACAAAGAATAGCGTACTGACATCCTTGATTTTCGAAGGGAAATAAGTTGGTTGAGCACTCATTATTTGTTGGCCTATCAGCTGTCTTTTGTGTGCATCGATGCTTGGTGGTTTCTCGGGCGCCGCTAAACCTTCATTACACCTGCTCCTTACCACACCATATAATGATTATGTACATCAACTGTGTTGAAACGTCGACTGCTTCCGAATAAGAATAATGAGTGCTTGAGCTTTACAGAAACCTCACCTAATTTTCATTTCATTTAGATGGAAGTTGTTGGAGCTGAGTTCATAGCATCTGATTGTGATGGGAACCCTTTTAAAAATTGCTGACCGACATCCCAGATAAGCTACATTGTTAAATTTTAATGAACAACAAGAACTTTACTCATTTGATCGTGTTATATGTCTAATTAGTTCCCACTCCAAGCAACAACAAGCACCCGATTTGACCTAAAAACCCTCATCGAGGCGGAACAGGTGACTCGCCGCGATTGCGATAACGGTTCCTGCAGTGGTTTTTGCTCCATCTGCAGCTGTAAATGTCACTCTGTGAAGAGCTGCCGACAGGAAACCCTCTGTAACAAGTGTTTCAATGTGGTGCGTAGCAAAGAGCAATACCGCACTGACATCAACTTCTCCTGCTCGATGTGCCCGAAGCTAGAGCATACTAGTTCAATCTGCCACTAGGGAAACTAGCATTGCCCGTTGCTGACTCAGTGAGTAACGGAATAGACCTTAAAATTGACGACAACGGCCTCTGGTAAGTACAACATTCGCATTTTACACAAAAAGATGTGACCATAAGGCTATTTAAGTCGAACCAGGAGCTGATCTCAATATCATACGCGATAAGCAAATAGGTATGTGCAAACAACACTAAGGTAACAACTCTAGGAGCCATTACCTTGTCATTATATGTACTTAACTCAAGGTTATCAGCTGATTTTTGGGTATTTAGCGAATATCACTCCCAAATGTACTTAGGCATTCCATATGCAACCAATGTTCTTGTATAATCTGTGCAAAATATTACAAATGAGCCCTTTTCGGAAATTATATGCGAAAGTATTCTTCTCCGTAATACCAACAATGAAACAACAAAAGAAAGAATCAAGTTATATACCGTTAATTCGTTTTTCCATTTTACAAATATAAATGGAAAATGGGTAAACAACTCATTTTCCATTTATGTTTTTGACAAACGCATATGGAAAATTACCATTCGACCCATTTTCTGTTTTTGTACTTGGCGAACACAAATGGAAAATGGGTTTACTTCCGTTTTCTTTTCCTGTCACGAATTTCACAATCTTAAAGACGAAAATGGAAAATGGGTTTACGTATGTTTTCCCATTTTCGATTTTGTAAGTTCATCAATTAAGAAACGCTCCCTGATGGTTTAAACAGAGTACGCGCGCGTCTGTGCTAGATGAATTCGGCGATGTTATCGTGATAATGTCAAAAGATGGACGCTCATATTCGGTGATTTCTGAGCATTTGATTTCTCTCGGAGTTCAGAGGGGCTCATCCGCAGCTATTAACCGTAAATACTGCTGATGTCATGCTACCTATCATCACAGGGCATGTAAGTTGCTAGGCAAGGCTATCGCTCCTGGTGTTTAGATGTACTGATGCCACCTTATGGGCGAGGGGTCGCATGGAAGAATCGTTAAGGATACTAGCGGGGTGGGGATTCAAAAAAATCGTGCACTTTGTGACAACTTTTTTAAACTTTGCATGGTGTTAGGTATCGATATGACCTTTTCAAAAACCACCGCACACAAGTTGGTGGAGGCCCCTTGTGGCCGTTATGCACAAAATCTAAGATGGCCGCCACTGGGAACTGAAAAGGCAATATCTCGGCTCGTATTAAGAACAGAACCTACTGTGATACCATTTTTCTAGGGTTTATAAGGTCGAGAAATACGTTTCTGAAGTAATTTTAAAGTTTCCATTTACTTTTCACGTATAAGTGCTATGTTTATGACCAATTTACATATAAATGACTATATATTGGCCACATACCAAGAAGAGTTCTGAGTTCGTGTTTTTTATGATTTTTATCAAGTTACATGAACATCAGATTTCACTTTCATTGTTAGTGCAGCCCCCTTCGCACTTGCACAATGGGCTGCAATGGAGTTCAACTCGATGACACTTGCAGTTACCCTTACAGGCAACCACACACCCGCATTGGAGGAGCAGCGAGCAAGCCTTACTGACGTCTGTCAAATCCGTCCAATATGGCACCCACTGGTTGGTTCTGGCATTCCATTCCCAGCCCCAGTCACTGGGATTTGGAATTTGCGGGATTCTCGAGAGGGCCTGCTTCCAGACGAATCCTGCTGTGTGAAGAGCCCGCTTGGCATGCTGGAGAAAGCATTCAGGGTCGGTGGGATGGAGTCGAGAGACTTGAGGCCATGGGTGAACAATAGCTTCCTTGCTTCATTGACAGATTGGGCAGCACAGTTCTTACTGTACATAAGTACTGTCAAGCGCTCCAGACATCTCATATGGAGAGAATCAAGCGTCAGACTGGCTGGGTCTTGAGTGATGGCAGTGAATGTGGTGGTGACCTCAGGAAAGTTAACCCATGCATTCCATGCAGTCTTCTTGCCGATACCCATCATGGAAGACACAACATCACAGCCTGTGAAAGCATGGAAGAAGGGCAGAGCTTGACAACGCTGCAGTCCCAACATATCTGAGATATGGTGGATTGGAATGTCTTTGTACGTTTTGAAGTGGATGGTCAACGCTACAACATCACTATCTACCGTCCTGAGGTACGCCTTTGTAAGACCCTGATCAGCAGCATGGCGCAAGTGGAGCATCATCCGTGTGTCAGCTTCCTCTTGTCGACATGGAGACAAATCTGATAAGTCTGTAGGCTTATTGGTGAGTACGATATCAGCCTTTGTTGTCAACAGATGGTACTGTGAATTGACTGTGATCCTTTGCAGTTCCAGACTGATGAACTGGAAAAGCTCATCTTTGTTTTGACTATCCTTGAGGAACAACTGCCATTGAGCTCCTTTGGGTATAGGTATCTTGTCTGAGACTCTTGTTCTGCGTGATGCAGTCCCACCCCGTTTGATCCTAGTTTGGGACTTGAGACTTGTCTCTGTATATGTGTCCCAGATGGCATCCACTCTTGTTGTTCTGTCCATCATATGGCTCTCTAAGTACGGAAGCAATTGCATTTCTGTGTACTCGCCAAACACGCTGGCCCGTTGGGGCTTGATGATGTGGACTACTGCAGCCATGTCGAGCACAACTACAGAAGCTTCTCTAGCTGCTGTAGTTCGTCCCGGACCAGGCATCCCTGGAAGAAAACCCAAGATATCCGACTTGGTTCCCGACCGAAGCTTTCCTCGATCCGACAGTGATGGAGGTTCGCGCTGATTTTCGTATTTGAAAAAATCATCCACATCTGCGTTGGGACGTGCTTGTAGCGACATAAACATTTTTGTGATGAGGGCTGTGTTTGCTTTTGAAGACTCCATTAAAACGCTTCTGTTCCTGAAGAATGTGTTGACGCAACATGAGACCCACTTCAACAATTTTCTGTGCCTCTTCATCACTCACATGAATGCGAGATGCCTGTGCTAGAGCAGCACCAACTGTCTTTTTGTGAGAGCTGTAAATTTCACGACCTTCTGTGTATTCAGACCAATCAGGTCCTAGCTTCTGTAATATATGTTCTTTGAACCTCGTCGGATGTACATATGATCCAATCCAGTCAGATTCCAGTTGGACCAAACGTCGATCGTACAGTTTCCTCAGGTCAGCAAGCTTGAACGCAGAGTTATTGAACTGCACAAATGCTACAAGTTGAGCAAATACCAAGGGGTCGTATTGCTGCCTGGCGTAAGTTGTCTCTGCATTTGATGATTTGTTCACAGCTGCGCGGTCCTCGTTCTTCAGCTTTGTATAACAGGATATGTGATAATGCACATCTCCAGCCTCTGCATCACTTGCAGTGTTCAAGCGTGCATGTATCACCCAGTTCTTAGACTCTATAGCCAATTTGCAGAGGTTCTGGCTGCAGTCTTGACTACGTGCTCTGTGGATTGGCTCATTACTGTCTTTTTGATACGTTTCACAATAGACACACTGAATGTTTTTCCGATCAAGCGACGCACTAAAACTAGAACGAGTTTTTTTGGGACTGAAGTCCTCGCCATCTGAATCTTCTCTTGTACGCTTCTCTACAGCGCGCTGAAGGTTATGTGAACGGAAATGTCCTCGACACCCGTTGTGATATTTAGCTTCATTTATCAGCATTGTGGAGGCGATCCCCGAACCATCATCTATGCACTGCAAATTGACCCCAAGAGGTAAAGGGATATCATTGTCTACAAAAGCTTTCAGTTCATCTTCAAGGGTTTGATATGCAGCATGATAACATTTTTTCTTATAAGGGTGTCGCATGTCCCTCCCAGCTTTTTCTTGACACAAGCAACACAGTCTGTGTCTTGTCTTGTATTACATGGAATATCGAAAGGATCTTCGTCACTCATGATGAATCGAAGCAGGGCTATTCTTGTGCGTCTTCAATCTTCATACTTGAATGGAAAAGTGGTATCACAGTAGGTTCTGCTCTTAATATGAGCCGAGATGTTGCCTTTTCAGTTCCCAGTGGCGGCCATCTTGGATTTTGTGCATAACGGCCACCAGGGGCCTCCACCAACTTGTGTGCGGTGGTTTTTGAAAAGGTCGTATCCATACCTAACACCGTGCAAAGTTTAAAAAAGTTGTCACAAAGTGCACGATTTTTAAAATACTCACATATTCCCTCCCCGCTATACAGGCAAATAGGCGCATTCTAGCAGTGCAGACAAGGGACAGTTTAAAAACATACATTTTCACATCCATAAATGTTTTAACACCAATCTTGCCAAGAGTACAACAACAATCATGCTCCTTTATCAACCGAATCGACGAAACACAATATTAAGAATTGCAGTCCAACATGGCTAAAATGAGAATCGAAAACGAGACCGATATCACAGAGGTAGCAGAGTGAAGGTGTCAGAAAGCAACTCGCGCTTTTCAATTGGGGCGTGTCGACGAGTGGAGTACGAAGAAAATTGGTCCGAGATGATATAATACTGTTTCATACTGCAGTTTTGAATATAACAATGACCTGTATTGGTTCGGTTTTCGGTTAGAAATCACGAGCTCCACCAAATTATGTTGAAAAGTGGGAGTCGGTCATGCGAGTTTTTGAACAAAGTTTCTCGACGTGCCGCACTTTCGTAATGAAGCTGAACAACAATATTGTACTGTAGTAATAGAAACAGTACTCGTGTCTTTTGATGATATAATTTTTCATTTTGTCACGAATTTCATGGCCTGGAGGGCTTTTGCAAGTATTTAGCGAGTTCATCTGTCATTTTGCAAAATGCTAATATTGAAAATGGGTTGTTCACCCATTTTTCATTTATATTTGTGAAATGGAAAAACGAATTAACGGTATATACCTTGATTAGAATGTTCTGCTTTTCCGCAACTAATTACTCAATGTATTCAGTTAGCCCGTACTGCAGTACCTGTCAATGACAACTGTGTGCCAATAAGATTGTTTAACACTATCTCTGTTGCAAAGTGCATTACCATGGGTGAGAAAAGTGCCACATTTGATTCCTGGGACAATGACGTAGAAAGCTTCCATTACAACATTGATGCCACGGTAAATGCCGGTCAAAGTAAGAATATTCAACTGAATGCATGTCGTTTACCCTTACAAGATACTACCTATGGATTGCATATAAACTGGAGCCAGTCTCAGGTAAGTGTGAATGAGCGCCAAAAACTTCAAAACCTATTAGCATAAATCTCCAACTGTTTTTTCAATCCAAAAACCAAGGAATTATAGTTGACCGATGTAACTTTGTGCAAAATGGCGATTCTCGTTGTCTCCACTTCCGTTAGTAAGTATCCCTGTAGAATGACTCCTCCGATCAGACAGGAAATGGACTAAATCATTGAACAAAAAGTCCAACATGGACTAGTCAAGGTAGCTCATGTTGGGGCCTTGTCCTCGCCGGCCATTTTAGTTAAGAAAGCTGGCGATGGCCTCGTAAGGCGTGTACTAAAAAAGATCAATCCAAAGTGTAAGAGTGTACCTGGTGTGGTAGATAATGCAAGTGGACCAGTGCATATTGCAAACCTTTTTCTTGATAAATACTCGGCGTTATTCAATAGTGTTCCCACAATTGATAATGAAATGCGTGATGTGATGAAAGCGGTTAATGCTGGCATTAGTTATGACAGTGCATGATATGATGTTATTACATCATCTGTTTTATAGGAAAGTTGAAGAGTAACAAACACGATGGCAATCGTGAGCTTTACTCGGACCATTTGATTAACGGGACGCCCAAACTTGCTGGTCTCTTATGTAAACTATTCAATGCTATGATTTCACATGGCCATGGATAATGCACTTTTATACCTTAAATTTCCATACACCGTGTGACATCCATGATAAACACCAACTGGCCCCTGTTTGCCAGGCAACCACGGCACTTGCTCTGCTTTATGCTCTCTTATTATGTGGGACGAAAGGCTAAGTAACCCAGGCACTACAATTGACAGCGAATCCTGTTTGTAAGTGCACGGCCTTAGCTATGGCGAAACTTGTACGATTATTCCTGCGCTAGATGGGGAACATGCGAGATTTGCAGCGTCTAAGTTACCTAAACCATTCTCTAGTCGACCAAAATGGCTAAAAGCACTCTACCAGAAACACAATTAAAACATTAAATGGGGCGCATTGAGCGCTTGTCGGCAGTAACCACTCAATGACGGGTAATTGTTGGCATGCCGTAATACGCATAATATAATGAACTTGGTGAGAAACATCCCTGTGATATAATGTGCTATTTGCGTGACTGCTTAGACGCACAACGTAGTTGCATGCCAGTGACCTCAATATCTTTATAAGATTATATAGAATAAATAATCGGAATTCGGTAATTGCTGAAACATCGAAATATTATTGAGATTCCAGTTATCAGCCAAAGTTAAAAGCTAAAGTGAACAAGCCTGGCGTGCATTTCACCGTTTGTGTACCATGCATTACTACATTTACCATTTTGTCATATACGAGGCATGATGGGGCTCTCTAGGTTCTGTAAAGTGATTAGCCAAAACGTCCTTACTGACACAGATAGCGAACTCTCTAGGAATACAGCATTACGAACAACTCGTTATAGGCCGGAAAGCAACTATTGTGCAAGCTGTCCCTGCTGAATATTTAGCTTCCTGTATAGCATGGGTCGTTTGCCTGATACGCACGAGGAGCATCAATCAAGGTACATACCATGGGGCAGTCCGACATTCTCAACGCAGCAATGTGAAACACGTACTGGATGCCAAACCGCGTAATAAACTTGAATTCATCGACGAGAGCCTCGAGCAAAAATATCAAGTATACAAACATACAATTACATTTTTGATGGGAATGTCTGGGGCGCAGTCGCGAGCATCGAGTCGCCTTGCAATCCAATGACAACTTAATCATTCGATTTCGTTTGACACGATTTATCCTTAATAATTTATTGAATTCATCGTTAACTGAATCGAGAAATTACAACGCGACCGTATTCGTTTGATTAGATATGCATTGAAAATAAGCTGTGCAATTTACCTCGATTGAATCACAATGCAGTCCATCTAGACAGCTTCTGTGAACATAGCATTACAGAGGCTAGCGAAACCATATCCATATATATATATATATATATATATATATATATATATATATATATATATATATATATATATATATATATATATATATATATATATATATATATATATATATATTTATTATATATATTTATGTTTATTTGGTGGTAATTATGCGTGTACATATCAGTCTGTACTAATGTATATATATATTTACATCGCATCAGATATTTTCCCGTCAGGCAAGACATGTTATATTGATGATCCCGGAAATAAGATACCGTGATATTCCTTAAGCCATGCTCTGTAAGTTCGAACGATGTCTCCCCTACATATCTGATTCACCATTTGGTTCATGTTATGTTCAAGTACGTTGGAAGTGGACAGGTGTAATGGAGCGGGATGATAAATCCTTTTTTCTGCACTGTTTGATATGTTGTTTAAGGCAATGACATATGCATTTACAACAACTAAGGAACCGTTACTCTTGGCTTTTGACTAAGTATACACTATACACAATGGAGTATGTATAATAAGCCAGCATATGATTGATGGCCTAACGATGACCATCGTTAAGGCTAGAAAGATAACGAGGCTCCTGAAGGCTCGACTGATATTACGGGTGAATATGATTAATGGGCAGGTTCTAAGCAATCCCTTTTTAGCACGAAATATCGTGAGGCATTTAAGCGTGTTGAAAGTGTTTAAAGTCAAGGCAATGTACACGGCGATGTTTTAAATTGAATATCCAACCATACTTAGATATCGATTTTCCCTTGATTATACCTACCTACGGCCGATAACTGCGAAAGAGTTATCAGAGGTAAAATCGGCGATGACAAATGTAATAGAATCGCTGATGAATGTTGTACATGCCTCGGCATATCGAGCAGATATAATACTATGCATCTTTATCACACACACTGCATTGTGTTAAGAGTTAAGTCAATGAAGCTGATAGAAAACTTCAGTTCCACGACCCGTACTTAGGATATTGATAGTTTATTTGATCGCATTGTTGCCTCTGGTAACAACCAATTGCTAAACTTTTCAGACGCTGTGAACTATTGACAGTTGACGTACTTGTATTGGACGGATTATATTTATCTCTTCGAACTTTATGCAGTCAAGTGTGTAGCCACGTCACCTCGCTTATATGTGGCGTTGGTAACGCCGCTCTGATGGTCATGTTGTTGCCAAAGCTTCTCGTTTAACTACGTTGATATTGAGTGTATCCCTTGGTCATATCCGTGTATTTATCAAGTATTTTGATGCCATGGCATTATGTCACTATCAAGGACGGAACATTCAAAAACACTATGTAATGTTCGCTTGACTGATTGCTAATAAGTATCATTTTAACATTGATGTAGTTTTACTGCGTGATTGGTATATGGCATAATCCCACAGAATCTGAAAGTGTGACAAACGGTGTCATTACGTTTTAATAAGGTATTCAGATCAGTTAGATGTATAGTTGGATCAATAAAGCGGTACGTTTGAAATTTTGTTATGACAGCATATAAGGCCGTGTGTCAGCAAGCAATAGGTCGTTTCAAATGCGTTCTTATACCGTAACATGTTATGTATTGCCTCACAATTGAGAAATACACAACCCTCATCTGCTAATTATGCCTAGCCAGAAGCTAGGCTTCTATTGCCTGCCTATTTACTATTCTCATCCAACGAGTCTAGTCTAAGATGGTTTGAAAAATAGGCCGGGTTTAAGAACGTTTATCAAAATAACGGGCAAGTTATTTTTGTCTATGTATGCTGTCAGCATATTCATAGTGAGTAAGATGGCGTCCAATTTGATAAGCGCCTGTGCTGTACTTCATCTCTTGCTTGGCGTTTTATATATTCGAATATTGACTGAGACAATGGGCAACGAAACCGGTCACTCTAAACATGATTAAGACCGTTGTAGTGTTATGCCATTACTCTAACTCTTTTTGCCGCGCTTATGGTTATTATCTTTACGTATGTTTAAACATTAGAAAACATCAAACACTAAATACAACCTTTCAATTCACTCCCATACCGTGCGCTGTAACTTTATTCGAAAATACCACGAATCTCGTTGCGTTGATGTTTGCGTTGATGTTTTGACCGCATATTCCTAGCATACAACACCCGTATTATTTGATCACATTATAGCCGCGTGATTTGAAGTTTATCGTGAAACCCTGCAAGAAATGAGAGGCTCAAAATTTCGCGTTTTGTTAAAGGTTGAATTACGTATCTGAGGTGCGGCTGGATTTAACCAAATACAACCACCATGTTTAACGAGATAGTCAAAAGAAATATAGCTTAGTATGAAGTATGATTCTGTCATCATGCTGTAAAATGAACATGGTACAGCAAGAACTCCTGGACTATCAACTTCGATCCCGTATCCACCCTCACCTCACTTCCCCAAACTTTGACTTGGCTGCCTTACACGTGCAATAGGTGAATATCGGCGCTTGTTGGTTTTTACTATGGGCGTGGTCATAAAATACAATGGTGCTTGCATCAAGCAAGTAAAATTAACCATTGTTGTATACTGCTAGTATTGTTTGACTCATGGTTCTTAGTTGCCACCTGCTATGTGGTGGTTTGCCAAAAGTGTACAACATAGGAAAGTCAAACAGAAAACTCTTTGCTTGCATTACATCGAACCTCGGCGGGCTAGGTAGAAGTTTCTTGATTGCATCCTAATGACTGTAAGTCAGAGCGATATTGACTCGTGTTGTAGTAGGTCCTGTACGGGTTTCGACAAATGGTAAACACCACGCAGAGTTGAAGGCCGAAATATATTTATATAATGGGTCCGAAAAGTGTTCCGTGTGGTTTTAACAACGAGATGTATGACGCGTTCGAAGGTTGAGATTAGACTGAGATCAGTGAGCTAATGGACTGCAGTTTGTCAATTAAGGTTTAACTAAGGCTGCATAAGTTTTATGTCGTTTCACAGTGCATTGCTAGTGAGTATCAATTGCATGTTACCTAGCTCACAATGAATGTATATCGAGCACTAGAGATTGCTAGCTCTATCGAAGGCCATTAAGCCTAAACACATTCGATGTAATCCCAGAGAGTTAGCCATCCCTGTCGGGAGAGTAGTAAGGGCTAATTACTTCACAGAGCCATGAGAGTTCGAAGCAAATGGGTCTGACTTCAGTGACCATACGCTATGTTTGTTCAATCCAGCACGCATAGATTGATGTTAGCTTGGTAGGGTAATTAATGGTGCATTCCTCACCCACTGCACGTTCATTTTGGATGGCAATGATAACTGCTAACGTAAATTGCTTTTGTTTGTTTTACATGTTGATAAGTTTTCCTGATATGCAGTACATGATATTAATTGATTTACGTCTATGCATGTGATTGGGTTTCAGTGCTTCTCGCTAGTCGCTCATAATTGTACTTTCATCTTGCGCTGATGAATAGCGTTCTTCTTTGTTCCGATTACATTAGATGTTAGCACTGTGCTCATAAATTGCTTTAATGTTCAGAGTGCTCCAATGTCTTCTACTTTAACTGAGTTGCTATAAGGCGGTCGACGTCTTCGTCATGCTGTATATTTTCAACATTTGACGAAAAGGAGAAACATCCTATTTATTGTGTGCCACAACTGCACACTTAATATGATTAACATGGCACATATAGTTGTAACCAAACAGCACATTGTGTCGCCCGCAGAGTTAGCATGTCGGTTCAGGGGATATTCATGCTATAACTTAAACCACGTAGAGTTGCGACATTTCACAATTCAAGGCTATATGAGATGAAATCGTTAATGGTTAATTAATGCGTAAATGTAGGAATTTCACATTGCTTTCAGAGAACATGTGAGCGATTCGAGTTAACAATGCGAATAGCTCTTTGTTATGCACTTAACCGCCTATATTTCATCATGGCGGCTCCTTGTTGGAAGCATGCTGGTTATTATATACTAAACGTATGCGTTTACGCATGCATTGAAAGTGAATTAAAACAACTGAATTGTGTCAATATTAATATTTGTAATCAATCTCTGCATTCATTCCCTCATCCAACCAACAACCAAAGAGGCGATTTATGCATTCTAGTTGACAATACCTACCGCTAGTATTGCACTGCCGATCTCTACTTCATCTTAAAACACTTCGTACATTTCACATGGCTTCATGATCGAAAAACGATTTGCAATCATCTACTTGTTGTCTTATGAGTAAATGGTCATGAATTGCGGACGGAGCCCAGAGCTGCTTATTCTGAATGCATTCGTTAACGGTGAGTACGGCGCTTCAATTTACTAGAATATAAACTCGCCCTGGACAGAGGTCCCATGTGTAAGTGAGATCAGAATGTATTACATGCCAAGCGAGCTCGGGAATACAAAGGCTTCATGACTGATGCGCTAATGGAGGAGAAATGCCAGTTCGGCTGTAATGTTCTGTTGAAGCTAATGGACTTCTTTGTAAAATAATGGTTGTTGTTTTGTGCTTACATGAATGCCAGTCTACCCAAGGTCGGGAATGGTGTTCAATCGAGTGTGCGTTTATCTGGCTTCGATGAATCCAGGTTAAATTAGTGCTATGCTGGTGTTTGTACAGTGCGCTTTTTTGTTTCTTTGTATTGCACTATTCTGTGGGACTGCATCGCTTATGCTTTATATTTCTTGTTTGGTATTAGTACAAACTTAAGGTGTGCAAGTTTCACATCGGGGATTGTTGGCCTTGGCACTTCCGTGGGACAAGGCCCCTAACCGGCCCACTTCGCCGTGTTATTTTGAAGGCTAAGGTGTCTACGCTGTTCGTTCTATCCACCGCGAGTCTATTCGGGATAGTTGCACCTTCTTGACGTGTAGCCCATTTTTCTGGAACCTGAATTTCATAAGCTCGTGGTCTTCATATCACACCCACTGTCAAGCCCCTCTAGTTGTTTATTTCGTTCCACAAGATAATCATTCTTGGTCTTTAAAATCCTTGGCAACATCTCTCAGCTCAAACCCCAAATCTCTACGCTCATATAATCTTCCTTCAGTTCTTTAACTAAACCTTCAGGCTCAACAACACACCTTTGTGGCGTGTCTTCGGTGTTGATTTCTATACCCAATTCCTCGTTTATTCAATAGACTGAAAGTCAGGTATATACAGTGAGTAACAAGTCACGCAATGAAATCACTCTGTGTATTGAGGTGGGTAGATAACATTCACATTATCGCTGGTATAGAAGCAGGAGAACCCTTCCTCTTTACAACGTTCGATCGGTGCGTTTTTGCATCGGTTGAAACAGTCTGGTATGCTTTTACAGATCCAGCTTTAATTTCCTCCTTCAGCTTAAAATCATGATATTGTCAATGGAGTAGTATAGGCAATTGGGGAACGAGCGCACTTTCCAAAATGGACACACAGATTTATTTATTTGGAGTGATGGTTTCGACTACTTAGACTGATGTTTCGACTACTTAGAGGGATGTTTCTCTACTTGGAGTGATGTTTCTCTATTTGTAGTTATGTTTTTGTTCCAACTTAGGTCACAATTTATGGGTACACTCTAGTACAGCAACCCAGCAACCTCCTTCAGCTTAAAATCATGATATTGCCAATGGTATCCAATTTGGACTATGCAAGAACGCCTATCTGATCATGTTGTTTTCTTTGTAGGTCAGCCGCCAGCTGATTAAAATTCCAGCGATTCCAGGTAGCCCACAAGTGGCTTCAGTTGCGCTCAACACATTGACATAAAAAATGGCAAATACTGTTGACATAACAGCTACGCCACCTGCGCCAAGACACATACCAGCACTAACTACAGCAGTGTCCACTGCAATCATTTCCTATTTCATTCAACCAATACAGGGTTCTCAGCGGTGGGGGCAATCCTGGGTAAATTCTATGTGCGGTTGGTGTCGTAACGTAATGGGTAAAGAACAAGTTCAATTAGGGATGACACTAGTAGTATATAGAGTGGGGGTTCTTGCGCACCTTGCTGTGTAAAAGACAATAACACTCCCTTGTGCCAGTTGTAAAGGTACGTCGAAAGATATTACAGCATCCTCTTGGTACCCATGCTTACTTATCCCTACAACTTATTTGTCCTATCTATAACATGGACGACTGTTATAGTACCAGTATTATCGCCCACACCAGAAGACAACCGCATAAGAATGATCGTGCCACTTGATATCATCGTATATCCACAGCTTTCGCCGCGTGAGGTTTGCAAATTTATCACCGCAGTGTTCATCTCTGATTGCCCCTAACATAGGGTTGAACCCCCACTTAAATATGAACTATTGACGTCGGGGCTTTAATGCATTTAAACCTTATGAACAAAGCCAGAAGAAGCTGGTCAGTATAACTCCATATGTTTTAACGCGGAACCCAAATACGAGTCTAAAATATTTTAAGAACACTGCAGAGACAATAATACGGTTGTGGTGTATTCACAGTATCCTGTCATATCGTGATATATATCCTGGTACATCTCTGATGGATTAGTGATGGGATCCGCGTGAAACAAATATTTTTTTGAGCAAGTATGGCGCTAGACGTTTGACAATACTGGCGATATTTGTTGTTCCCTCCGAATGAATTAATATGATGTATATCTAATGTCCGTGATAATGACTGGCTTAATGTTGTGGAAGTATTATCCATGGCCGAAGTAAAGTATCTTAGACTCTGGCCATTGCATTATATTTGACTTGCCATCACCCAGTTCACCTTATCCGCGCCGTATTCTGCATATTCAGGACCAATTTTCACGCAAATGCGGTTAGAGAATGAAACGTCGATTTTATCATATGCATTAGAAATGCCCGTTCCAATTTTGGTTCCACATAAGTTCAGAGGTTCTGAAAAACCAGGTGTTGATACTTGTGTGCTGGTACCGAAGCTATTTCTCATTTAAGTGGTAATGATGATTTATAGATCGTACCAGGAAGTTATGGTCATGCAATACATGTTGAAAATATTTCATATATACCTTCAGCTAAACATGGATCATTTGTGTTACGTTTCAATTACGCGATTGTCCTACCTTCGTGATGTCATACTCAAGCAGTTAAAGAATGCTGCATTTTACCTTGGCCACCAGCGATAAGTAAAATTAAAGACCGGGACATATACAATGCATTTATTATCGACTGTGTTGCGCTCAGTGAAATAAGTGTGAAAATGTTGGCTATGAAAATACCTGGTAAGGTGAGGAATAGGATTGCTTTGGTGTATGTAAGTTACTCATTTATGGCCCGTTATAAGCTTGCAAGTGTTTAAGCTATTGAACGAACTATTATCTGCAAGCATCAGAGGAACCTACCCGGTTTTTGCGCATATTTCGAATTCAAATACATGGATAGTTGACCGACGAAAAGAGCAGGAAGCTGTGTCCGTTTTCCATTAATGAATATTACCGTAGATGCAATGATGGGTAAAACGTATTTACAACACAAACAACTAAGCAACTGTCTCGGTTTGCTTGTTGGCACAACCCGAAATTGAATTAAAACGCCGAGGACTTCGTGTAGGTGTAAACTGTAGAAAATCTGCGTAATATGTAGGCAAATGTTGGATAGCCAAACTTTGGCTATTGGACAGTAAGTAAATTTATGAGGCCTCCGACTGATGTGGCAAGCAAATATGACAAAAAGGAAAAGATGGACTTTCTTTTTGTTGATGCAGTGTGTCTAGGCGATTGAAGGTCGGTAATTTGAATTATTTTGAATTGATTATGTTGCATGTCCGTGTTTCGATTTACCATGAATTGAATCTGCCTCCGGCCGATACATTAACACAGACTTAAATGTACAGTACTAAGCACTGTCAGTAGCGGATAGAAATGCGCATTGAACATATCCTTGCGTAAAAGCCTAACATGTACGGTTTGAGGTTGTAAATGATGCACTTTGGGATTAGTTGAATAACTTCCTGGTGGTTAACGGCTGGTTAACAACAGTCACTTCCACTTTTACCGTACATCCTCAATTACAAAAATGTTGCCTATCGCCAACATATACCTAACAGTACAATCCTGATAACATGCAGTACAGTTAAACTACTACAACCAAAAATCCCAACCTCACAATCTCCTTCACCTACCTACTCTCATATATGATGTTGTCATTGTTATTACCTGATAGGCAGTCAAGCTGCACTTAAAGCAAGTTTAGGCTCAACGTATTTCATAGGGCGCATCTAATGCATGTTGCATGGTGCTTAATTATTGTAAGAGCAGATTCGATCGTAATTTAAATCTCACAATTCATGAAATCAGTTAATTCAGGGTTTGTGTACAGTCAAGGATGACTTGACAATTTATTTAAGCGTTCAAAGTTTAAGTCCTTAGAGGAGTTTATACGTGACATGTATTTTTGTTTGATGGCCAACAAAACGTAGGTTGCGAGTGAAATGCTAAATTACTATCTGTTGTTATATAGAGTAAGCCTATCAGAATTAATAAATGCTACTTATAAGCCATATACAGTGAACACAAAAAACCCCGCAATAATTGGCATCATTGCTATGCGGCAATATCCTGTTACTAGTGAACTTTGTAGTATAACTTGCTGAAGTGTGTGTCTGCAGGTCAAACAGCCATAGCGCCAAATTATCCAGGCGTTGTAAGGTAAGGAATACACCCGATACATTAAGTATAAAAATTATTGAAACTATTAGCTCAGCAGATCTTACTATGGATTCAAGAAAAAAACAGTGATTACAACCCGCCCTGCTTTACGGTATTACTGACTTGGAATTCTCCCTATAATCCCTTTGACCTATTAATGAGAGGTATAAACGCATATAGAGGAGCAACTATACACAAGTGGGACCATGCCTTTTCGCATCAGCAATATCGATTAACAAAATTGTCGATACTTTCTTATAACAGTGGCACATGGAGTAATGTCTTAAAACCACAATAACATTATCTGAAATCTTGCCTACAACATCCCAGACTACTCAACCCATTCGGTTGATAGTTATTACTTTCGCTTGCAAATGTCCTTAAATAACATACATACATATACATATATGGCATTTGTATAGCGCCTGTTTCCAGGAAATAATCATGCTCGAAGGCGCTTAAGCAAGCAGTTAATTGTCATTGAACTGACTAAAAAGAAGTCTTGAGTTTTGATTTGAATACATCGTGCGTATTTGACCGATGGGAAGTGCGTTCCACAAACTTGGTGCGGCATTACTGAACGCTCTGGCACCGTATGACGACATATTTGGGGATTTTGGGACCTGAAGAAGATACTTGCCCATCGATCGAAGTTCCCTTGCAGGTTGGTATTGAGCAGTAAGTTCCTGTAAGTAGCTAGGCGCAGTTCTAATAACCGCCTTAAAAGTGAGCAGAAGAATTATGTGTACAATTTGTTTTTCCACAGGAAGCCAATGAGCTTGCAATTGATCGCTTCTGCCAGTAAGGTTCTTACTAAAACATTTTAATGCTCTAGTATTTAATAGTTTCTTACATGTTGACCTTATATATCTTGCAAGTTTTCCATTCAATGCTGGGGTGGGGGCGGGGGTGTGTTGTACAATTTCCACCTTTGCTAAGGCTACGAACTCAGCAACAGGATGCACAGTCTGTTGTGGTTCCGGATAGCCACTTAACCTATCGCACTATATGATGACAGTGCTTTTCCAGATATGGAGAACACGTTTCTCTTGCATTCGGTAATCTGAAGAAAAAAGCTTAATGACAGACATAAGCATGACAAAAACCCTGGTAAATGTGCATCACCGCAAGTTATGGCCAATCATGCATATTATATATATATATATATATATATATATATATATATATATATATATATATATATAATATATATATATATATATATATATATATATATATATATATATATATATATATATATAGATATATATATATCTCTATATATATGTGTGTGTGTGTGTGTGTGTGTGTGTGTGTGTGTGTGTGTGTGTGTGTGTGTGTGTGTGTATAAGCATATACATAGTTCAGCAAGTAATATATAAACATACATATGGACATATTCGTGAATATACATCAATATATATATATGTAGTGATGATTACAAACATTCGTAGACTCCAACCATTCTTGGACAAATGTTTATAGTACATTTTTGCTCTCATTAATTATCAATTGTCTATTCAGCATATTGCTATTCATATAAAGAAATAGTTTAATGCGAATAAAAAAAAATTGTCACTTTTTATTCATGGTATATACTTTTGTCCTCGAAAGGTCGTCCTCGAAAGGTCAAGACATTAATTTATAAGTATAAATCCAACCCCCTCGTGCCTATATATATTTTCGAATATTTGAGGAATACCGAAATATTTAATTCATTTTCAGTCATCATGGATTAGAAACATCATATTTGTTGTAGATGTGATGATTATGAACCACTGGTAGCATTTTGCGATCTAATTCAATGTTGTAGATTGATGAATACGGAGAAGAATCGAGTATTTCGGTAATGAAATTTTAAAAAATCAAATATTTAAATTTTTCAAATAAACATATACAACACACATGATTTAACATTATTTCGGTAATTTGGATCGAAATTGTTATGGTGGTATGGAATATATTGATGTTTGCGGGTTATGTCAATGAATGGTTAGCTGTTAAAAATTTTTATTTCGCTATTATATTCAAAATCCAAAGAAATCACGCGTGACAGATTATCTGTGTACGTTACTAAGACTAGACTACCACATTCGAATGGTCAAACCAAAATATTTTCAATTATGTTAGACGCAAATGCGCGTTGACTTTATGTGGACTTACTGGTATATCCTTTCGTGGACCCAAATCTACGAAAGGTGGTGGTTTGTCCACTAAAGGTCGCGTTCGTGCTAATATATATATATATATATATATATATATATATATATATATATATAGAGATATATATATATAGAGATATATATATATAGATATAGATCTATATATATATATAGATATAGATTATATCTATATATATAGAGATATATATATATATATATATCTCTATATAGAGATCTAGATAGAGATATATCTTATATATATAGATATCTAGTCTGATATATCTCTCTATCTCTCTCTATCTATATATATAGATATATATATAACATTATAAATCTATAAATATATATAAATCTAAATCTATATATATCTATATATCTATCTCTATATATATATCTATATATATATATATATATATATATATACATATTATAAATATTTTATGTGGACACTATAAGAACTACTGCAACTTGAAACAAGCACTTTGACAAGTATCCTATTGCCTTGCCTAGGCTGGCATTATCAGGTTCATGCACAAGTTACTAATGCGTTAGCGTCAGTATAGAATGTCGTGCAAAATAACCATCTCGTCAGCCGCATCAGTCATGTTGATGATGTTGTGATACGAGGTAGTGGAAGACCATCGATTTCCAAACATCTCACCGCAATGTGTCAGCGATACGTCAAGGGTTAATAGACACACAGGCATTGGTAGTTTGATTTCATTCGGCATACACATCTTTTAGTACAAACCATATATAAGTGGTTAAGTCTTGGATTCACGCCATGTGTCAATGATTACAAAACTACTTGCTTATGTAGAATGAGCTGCCATGAATGATAACTTTTTCTAGTAAGCAATGCTAGGCGTTTTCGATATATATCAAGGAGTTGCTCGATATTCGATATGTTTGCAGAAGCGGTGAGGACTTGTATTACGTTTGCTCAACCAATGCACATCAATCAAGTTTGTTTTCTGAGGTTACAATATCCTCCACAGCGATTGTACAGAAAGATACGGCCATGGTGAAGGTAACACTATTTTAAAACAAGAATGTTTATGCTTGTGTAACAAAAATCATGGCAAAAATATTTAGAACGTTGCAAACGGTTTGGGATACTATTCTGTGCTCCTAAACGAACTATTGATTCCATGGTGAGGTTTTATCTAAAGTTGAATCATTGCTTATTGTTGTCAGGAATCAGACTTCTCCAGTAGTCCCGCGAGCAATTAGACATAAATGCTGATTTGAGACATACTTTACGCAGTTTATCTAACGCCATGTTGTAACTAGTGGAAAATACGTCAGGAAAATTTCTTCGATCAGTTTTATTGCGTAGTGCTAGGAATAAATAAGGACTATTCACAGCGCTCGTCAACTAGTATGGGCCAATTTCGTGAGCTGAAAAGATGACATACTAACCTTCACGTCAGCACAACCCATTTGCTTTAAACGGTAAACATACTATTTTCCCGCTTAGCTGTGTATCAGCGCCATGAAAGCCACAATTAAAGGATGAATACTATGATCATGTGATGGCACTTTTGTGTTTTAAATGTGTGGTCCTGTGCAGCTACTTAGTGAAAGGTAATCTTAAAGCTAACCGATTGTAGTAAGTCTAATCGATCCGATTGTACATATAAAAATCACGGAATGCAACAGTATGACTTTTAATAGTCGGCCAATTCTGGCTGCAAATATTGCAACTTATCAGTGTACATTCGACACAAAATTCATATAATGGTGTTGCCTACTCAAGTCTGCCTTTTGTATGACAGCCATGTAATAGATGACCGGTAATTGGATCCAAGTGTTTGTGTACGTCCTGTCACTACAAAAGCCTACATGCGTGTATTGGAGTGATTTATTATACCAATGCTTTTGTTTAATTATGGGAATTTGTGATGCCCCCTCCGTCGTGAATGGAGCTTAGCGGTCGCAGCTGCTCCACCTTAAGACATTTGTTAGCGCTGGCGAAGGCTTTGCTTTCTGCTGCTCTTTGGTTTACTCGTCTGTGCGCAAAAAGCTCAAGCACTTTTTAATTTACAATATAATACGTGGTGTGTCGGTAAAAAAGGGCTTTAACATTTATAACTAATACGCAGTTTGTGGGTTAATCAAAGGTCGTATGCATGATAAACCGTCTAAGCTCAAAGCACTTGATTATGAGGTCGTGTTCGTGTAGTGGTAAATAGCCGAATTTAGTACAAATCACATGCTGCGCATTATATTTAACTAGGTTGGTTTTTGCCATTATGTGTAATGATTAGATACCAGAAAGTGCAACGTAATGTGGAACATGATGACTGTAGTTATGTAGCTACAGTCATTGGTTACATTATTCTTTTTTACTTCTGTGACCATCTAGACCATATGCGTCCAGCACGGTGCTATTAAGTTAACGGGTCGGGTGAATCCCCTGT
Organism: Urechis unicinctus; assembly: GCA_034190875.2. Taxonomy (NCBI): domain Eukaryota; kingdom Metazoa; phylum Annelida; class Polychaeta; order Xenopneusta; family Urechidae; genus Urechis; species Urechis unicinctus. Next base: position 84,020,752 of record CM067353.1, read on the forward strand.
CAGAGATGGGACAGCCATTTGCGTTATCATCCGAGTCACGGGAAACTGTTAAGGTTTCCACACTTTGGTATCGAAACCATAATAGGTGGGCTAAAAGGAAACGCAGTGTGCCTCGGCTGCACAGAAACCGGCTGAAGGTAATATAGAAAGCCATGTGAACTAAGTACCTTGTTTGCAACATCAGTTATAGTCCTTAGCTTGTAATACGCGGATGTGCAAAACCCACGAATGCATAACATTTCATCATTTCAACTGCGAAACGCCATTAGTGAGTGGAATGATTCTGCCCTGAACTGTCGGCTAATACATGATGCCGAATAGCTGTTTTGGCAGAACATCGTCTGTACTTTTAGCTTGTCATATTTACCTCCAATTTATAGCCAACAGTTTCGTCAGGGATAACTGGATGAGCATTGTGACCCCTCGTCCAGCTTCCATTGCGATAGATTGGTCGCATACTGTAGACGTCTTCTGTACAGAGGAAATGTTCCCATGTTCACAGTTTGGATTGCACTGATTCACCGTTGCGCACAACTCAAAAAGGAGGAAATGATGCAGCTCCGTGACTTTGCGACATTAGCTTGAGGATTTAAAAACGTTCAGTCAGTGTCTGATGAAAGATTCCTGCGCCAGTGGTTTCAGTACGTTGGTTTCAATCACTTCGGTAGCTGCCCTTCACAGTTCATTACGGATCAACTTCTCCTGGTCGTCAAACTTGAATATTCAATGTACTTCCCCACTGCCCCTAATGTCTCACTCGCACTTAGGTCTACTGGTCGTGTATAAAGAAGCACTGGTCAGCGGATGTTGTTGCTCCATCCATCTTTTGTATGGATTATGGATACTGACAACACCAATGCCACCAACTCTAGCACCATTCTGAGACACGCTGTGTCGCACGCGGTTTTACTGTTGCCGACAGCATACTTGCTAACAAGAATAAACAAACTGGGAACTCTCATCGTTCCCCTTTTGAATCATATCAGTTGCTTATGAGCGTAATACCATGATATCAGCAAATAGAGTCGGCATGCTGAATCCACTTCATCAACAGTTTTTGATCCGTTGGAGGTCGCCAACTTCTTATTGATGTTTGGTGCGCTTCGGAAGGAAATATCATGCCTTTAACATTCATGACAAACCTCTGATAACAATCACAATGATATCCATTATGGTGTGTATATGTATCAGGATTGCAATCAATACCTATAAGTCGCTCGTCGAGACCAACTGCCTACTGAATATAGTGACTACAACCCTTGATAAAAGCAACTCGTCAGTTAAGTCTACTCACTTGACTCTTTGATCAACTGCTGCGAACCAGGGTTTTTTAGCAAGCAACCCACGTTTAACCGGCAGAGAGTAGGAAGTTATCGCGCAAACAACGGACGCTGAGAGATGCATAAAGAATAAACAACTTGCACGAACGCTTTTAACTTTTAACCTTGGGCACATCATTTACGCGACAATCAATTACGTCGTTTACCATACTAAGCCGTGAATTCCCAACACGCACCTTGGTGTAATGGCACTTTTAAAGACCCGCAATACATAGTAAGCAAGAACATCGCAAGCAATACATAGAGACCACATCACTGCAGATAAATAATATTTCATAGTCTTTTTTTCATTTGGCAAAAACAGGATCAAACGGTTATAGTACAGCAAAAAGCGTAGTTTCATTTTTCTGCGAGTGCCGTTTAGTCATTCGATATCCTGCCGGACATTGGCATGTCGTCAAGATTCTGTATCTCAGCGTATTTCTAATGTACATATTCAAGGACAATGTTTTGATGTTTATAAAGTTAGAGGCGTTCGAAACACCCGAATACACACACACATATATATATATATATATATATATATATATATATATATATATATATATATATATATATATATATATATATATATATATATATATATATATATATATATATATAGTATATATATATATATATATATATATATATATATATATCATTTATTCGCAAATCGAAGTTTAATCTAATATATATTAATTAAGCAATATAAAATAAAAAATACATGAGTACCAATTAGTTAATACATAGAAACACAAGAAGCTCAACTGCCTCTTGCAGTGTTATAGAAGTTAACAAACTGCCTTCGCGCTGCTGACACAGTTCTTGAAAAGCTCATATTGTCGCCCTGTCTTCTGCTGATACTTCATTAATATTTAAGAACAAATCACGTACATTATTAAGGTTACCTTCATTAATTAAAATTAGTTGTTGGTAGTCTAAATTTAGTAATGACAGACATGATCTTACATTATTCGATACTACAGATGAGCTTACATTAGTGAGCGTAGTAGCAATTCGAACATTTGGGTTTTATACTCAAGGTGCATTTAACCCAAAACTGAACAAAACCTAACAATAGCTGAGTGCGTATATCTCGTCTGCCTAAGCGCAGCGGTAAATAAACGAGACCTCGTTCTTCTATTAAGCTTAGGAACTCTCCTTATACACTTTCGTCAAGCAACACTTATTTTTTCAAGTGACTTAAAATCCAGTTTCCACAACGGACTACCATAGAAGCTTGTGCAAAAGGTATCAAATAGCCTAGTGTGGAAGTCGGTGCGGCAAAAGCCGAATCTGGACATCACAATGTTAGTACGATAATACAATTCTCCTACAGCTTTTTCGATATTCGCATCGTTATTTTCAATATAACTGCCTAGATGAACAACCTTAGAGTACTTTTTTAAAACGGCTCCATTCAGCCGTAATTCGAGATTGGTATAACATTGTGGAATATTGTAGCACAGCAGCATACTTTTTTCAGTATCGAACATAACATCGTATTCTTGTGCGTATTCTTCGCATATTGAAATCATAAGCTCGGCAGCAGTGACTGTGTATCCATCTACATATATATCGATATATATATAAATATATACATATATATATATACATATGTATTGATAGGTATCGATAACTCTGTCTAAACTTACATGCGTTGTCTGTCTGATGTGTGGTTCCGCACAATTCGTCATCAAGTACAAGTGTCATCGGGTATGGAAGGTCCTACAAAAATGTCCTCACGTACCGTACTTCTTCAATGGCGACCTGTATGTAAGGCATCATATGTCTGGCAAGAATATCATTCCCTAATTCAATAGAGTTTCTGGACAATTTTCAGCTGTCGATCCGATTAAACTGTACACATGGCACTGTCATATATCCATCAAGGTGTCTGAATACATATGGTTGCGTAATTATCCGATGATACGTAGTCAGCGAAGTAATTTTGTTGAATAGCAAATAAATGTGAGTTACAAATATACCATAGAGCTGATGATCAGATGAGATTGAAAATGTCAGCTATGATCGATCGAGGTTTGAGATGAAAGTTTAGAGGATGACCAGGGGTAGAAAATCACCAATTTCCGGTAAGACACCGATTGTAAAAGGTAGTAAATATCCTGACGAAAATTTGCACTGTGAAAAGCTCGATAAATACACCAAACGCGACTTTACTACTAATTGTGGAACTTCAGCAGTGGCCAAGTAAATGAGTACATTATTTTGAGGGTTGTACTGCCATTTCCGGTCAGCGTGCAGTTGATGAGTCACTTATGCACATCCGTGTATTAATTAAGCGAACAGAATCATTCGTTTCAGAATAAAACTCTCTGGCAATATCACCACCTTATCAAGTTCATTTGTTACTGTGGCATAAGGTTCTTATTACCCGCAAGCACATATATAAGGGTATAGGAGAGCGGTTCGAGGAAGCCGCGTATGATAATGCCGGTCTACCAAATACTGAGGTCTCTTATGAATTTAACTACGTCGAATGGTGTATTTCGGTGTGACTCAATAGGTTAATGGCACACGCTGACGCCATAAGTACTGGAGGGAGGTGATGGGCATATGGCCCCTGGCTGGTGTCAAATAATAATTTTACTGCTGCTAACCATATCCACAGGATTCGTCATAAGCGAGAACTAGTACTACAATCTCTTAAAAGATAAATCTGCCAATACCCTGGCCCGAGAATGAGCTATTAGAATTTTCCCTTAAAAAGCATCTCATAAAATTGGGTTGTTTAAACGAGGCGCCAAGATAGGCTATAAACAAACTCTACAACCATTCTTTCGTGTTAGCTTGTAATTACTGTTGAACATATATATTGTTTAAGCTAGAACATGAGTAGTATGTTCAAATGCTTAATGATATTGGTGTTTGTTATAAATCCGGATCGGCACCGTCGCAATGCTGAAATATCAAGGAGGTGCTGCTCAGCATGAATAAGATTCAGCACATCACCTGAGGAGTGGTGGACGATTTGTCCAGAAAAGCAGACCCTGCGTTTACATAATAAAAAACATGAAACGCGGTCTTTGCGTACTTTCCTATGTTCCTGTGAGGGCTTAGTGATATAGACCACGAATTATGCATTATACGATAATTATTTGATGTTTCAGACAGGAAAATAATCTGGTTCCATTTGTTCTTACCAAAAAACCACAAGCTTCTGTCAAGCCATGCCCAGTGGAAAAACGCTGTAATTATTGTGAGACTAGGTTTAAATTGGCGCCGGAGGCAGTCATGGAACAAGGACAATCAATATCATCTAGACTCGTTACAGAGCATTTTAAAATTGTATGACTGCTTGTAGAACACCTTAATTGAACACAAATTCACAACACCTCTATCAGCACAATCTAGTTTCTTTTCGCTGAAGGGCATAACAGATGAGGTAAGCATAAAATCCAAGATAATCTTCTCGTTTTTCGACCTCTTCTTTATGATATGGCCCGTTTTTCTTACGATGTCCGGCAGCCGGTAAGTATGTTATATCGACATTAAATAACACACTGCATCAAACTATGTGTTATATGTTAAAAACCTTCTAAGACTCGTGTTGAGGTAATCTTTTGGCGAAGTTATATACTATGGAGATAGACGCAGCTGTTCATGTGTCAGGATTTTCTCCTTGAGGTAACTTGTCCCCGGGTGGCTTGCCGCTTATTAGAAGCAGGTTGACTTGCTTGAGTGCAGCGCCATCGTCGATCCTTCCTGCTTCCCTCCGATTGGTTGGGATGTCGGAAAGGGGTGTTAATCCAGGGGCAGATTTCACCATTTTGACTCATTTAATTACACTACCACTGAAGTAAATATTTATATAAAAACTTATATGATTAAAAACCCTTCAGTATCCACATGCTGTCCTCTAGTAGTGCATGCTCACATTCCGGGTACAGCTCCCCATGCCCCACGTGCTCACTGATGATATTGGGTGCCCCTGGTGACACTTTTGGTCAGCAAGTTGTACTGTGACCCTATGTAGTGCTTAGATGGGCTAACTTGGGTACCTCTTGAATATATCTTCATTCCAGGAACGATAGAACTCTGTGTCTGTAGGGACTTTTCAGCCATCTATGGTATCAATATAATAAGTATGCTACAATTTCGTTCATCATAGCCTTAAAGATTTAAACGTTTACAAATTGACTGTGAAAAGACACATAGATACATACAACAGAAGTAATCCCTGCCAATGCATTTAATCAAATATAATAATGCAGTTGCCTTGTGACACTTGCCGAAATATTTGTCAGCACCCCAAATGACAAGTGAGAACAAGCTTCATGGTCGGCAGACGACAAGGCACTCGCCCCTGGTGTAGCAAACAGCGCGGATTTATCTATCTGCTCAGCTGCCAATACCATTTCATTTACTACCTGCATGGCGAGAAACAGCTGGATTGATATACTGGCAACTTGGTGATAAATTCATCAACATCTAAATAAGTATACATCACAGATCTCACCTGTTGTCGTTGCCTTTTCTCCGATGCACTCCGTCGCTTAGTTTGACTGTCATCGACTCCAACGTGGCTACAGAGATCGAGTCGGTTTAGCTTCGTTTCGGAGCCTAGGTTTCTTATGAAATCCTAGACTTTTGAGCGGCTCTGGGTCAGTCCCATAAGCACCATTCTCGAAATGATCAGAACATAGAACTGTCGTTAGGGTAGGTCTCCAGTGTTAACGCTTGACTTTCGACACCCATATGCGGCACATTTTGCTGTCTTTTGGAAACAGAAAAAAACGCCTGACTTCTCATTGTTCCGGTAACCGAACGCACAACAATAAGGCATAACGCCCACCAAGAATCACCAGACCGTGAAGAAAGATGAGTAAGTAACACGCTGTCAACCAACCGTGAAGGCTGAAGATGGCGAGGAATATTTGTGAACAACCCGAGTGACATCACTGTCCGATAATTCACGAATTTTACCGAGCGGTATCTTGACGGATTCGACGTAGAAAATGTACATTTCAAAATCATTTTTCTACAAGAAAAAAAGCGCGCAGTCACCCTATTTTGGTTTTAAGAACCTTTTAAAACATAGAACTTTGGAAAAAGAGAATAAAAACAAATTGTATTTGACCTTTAAACGACACATTTTCAAATTAAACGTTATCTACTATGAGATTTAAGTTGATACGATGCAGTGTTTTTAGCTCTATTCTTGCCGCACATAAGTCCAGATTAGAATGTAAGCAAAGCATTGTATTTTGTTAAGGATGGTAAAATATAGCATAGCATTATATCTAGGTGTTGAAACTATGTAAACAATACAACTTAAAGCTGTCAACGTTGAAAGTTATTTTTATTCAAAACATTTATACGGTGCGACGTATGTTCCAGAATCAAAATAAAACACAAGAATAATATCAGCATATCATTGGGCGTGGCTTGTTTGATCAGAACGAGAAGTAGACTACTATATCAATCAACTTCTAAGAACGCAGAGTATTCCCTACACCAGTTCATATTAATCACAGATTCAATGACATGTTTTACAAAACATTATGGACTATATCATTAATCCGCGGAAAGGTGAAAAGATGTAGACTATATATCAGTGGAACACAATCCCTCAACGTGCTAGTTTATTGAAAATTTATATATGAACGCTCCGCGCTAAACTGCGTATACAAACAAAGCTTATTATTTTACACCCATCGACAGGAGAATTTGTCTCCGCTGGATTTTTGTGTTTGCCCTGTTGTAGCATACAAATGCCTAGTTGGCTCCAGTTGGTATTTGCTCTACGCCAAATTGCGCCACGTGTTGGGCGTGCGCCAAACCCACCACTTATATTAAAGACGACAGGCGCCGATGGTTCGTGTCGAGCCACTACCCATCAGCATCACTGTGACAGGCGACGGCTCGTGTTTATAATATCTATTATAAAACCATATGAAGGCGAGAAATAAGAGAGCGCCTAGACCAGATATGCCACATAAATCATGAGGTATGTCATAACGGTTAAATTGTGAGTGGTAATTTGTGTTTGCATGGTCAGCCATATAAGAAGTCTAACAACCTTTACATAAATCATAAATCAAATTAAATCCTGCTCTATAGCACAATAACATAAAAGAAAGCAATACAGAATTACACAAGGTGATGTAAAGGAATTTGTCATATTTTATGGCACGAATATCACAGCAATTGACAAACGATTGAGTGTAGGTATTCTGCTACCACAGGTGGTTTGTTATTGTAATCTTACGTGACGTGACTGCGGCGTACATTACAATAAAATTGGTAGGATTGCCAAATCATGATTTATAAAAAATATAGCAGTGACGATTCCACGATACAATGTCTCAAATACAAGAGGATATTTATTCATTTATTATTTAGGGGTTGGAAGCAATCATTGGCATCCTTTGCGTCCTCACACCGAATAAGATGACGTCATGTTTGCAAGGGATAAAGTATCATTTAGCTGTAACATAATCCATGCGTACAATGATTCGCTTTCATGTAATACGCTAGCATTAGCTCAAGTGGCTGTACGGATATCAACTGTATCAAAGCAATCCTATCTAATTACGGAGAGTCCGTGATTAAAGTATAAAACCATGTGATCATGATAGGAAGTTGGCCAACGGACTGGCACATATCAACTGTTATGCAATAGAGAGGACACCTATTGATATGCATCAACTATAGGCACATTAGCTTGATAAGCCATCCAAGCAATGTTCTGCTGAGGGATACCATCAAATGTCTCCGTTCTCAAGTTAAAGCAATCTCTATCTGTGGAGCAAGCCCGATTCTGTAAAGGCTGATTCGCAACAGAGCTGGGCACTGTGCTAGAAGCATAGAGAACTGGCACAAGCGATCTACCGCTAATTCGCAGACTGCAATTAATGATTTGATAGCCCCTTGGTTGGAAGGATTATGAACGGTACTGAGGAAGTACAACATCAGTCCTTACATCATCAATTCCATAGAGGTACTGTATGCAGTATCGATGAGCGAGGTTCCAGTAGAAGAAGGCGTCAGGGAGTGCTTTACCATCTCGGTTAGACAAGGTTGCCTCCTATCTCCTACGTTATGCAAGATATTCCTTGGGATTTTAATGGCTGAGTCCCTCGTCAAACGGGATTCCCCCTTGAAAATATTGGTCCCAGAAATAGGCAACCTACGTTTCGCCGATGACGTTTAGCTCTTGAATGGCTCACCAAAAGACCGAACCAAACCAGTGGCATAATGTGATATCAAAATCAGCCTTGCGAAAACGAACACCATGGTATCTTGCGTTAATGGAGCAAATAGATATGTGCACAAAGGAAAAGTCACCTACAGCAAGTAGCAGTGTTCTCCTCGATCTTGTCAACTCAGAAATTTGTTTGGGCCCCAAGGAGGTAAAAGCACGAACTACCAAAAGCCACAGCTGCCCTAGCCAGACGAAAGAGAACATGGTGTGACGGTAACACATCCATGCTATGAAACCTCCACATGTTAAGTTTACTGATACCTATCAAACCACAGCCCACTTGTACGTACGATACAGACTCTAATGACACATTGGTGTTGTACAAGCAACCAGTGATCGACTAATAACACATGAAACCTCACGTGAAAACCTATGCAGTCATTTATAATTAAAATTGACGGCTCGCAATTCAGAGGCGAACTCCAGTTGCTTGAGCGTTTTAACGAACTATGCTATATTTGCTCTCATTAACATAAAGATATATATTCAACATAACCGCACGTCGATAAAAAATCAAATAGGGTTAATGTACGCTAGGGAACAAAATATAAAAGAACAACCACCGACTCAAATACCGAGGATTTTCCGTTCAGTGCATTTAACCATCATGCACATCAATCCCATTTGAATATGCGTCTTTTTCAAGCAGCTAACGTGGTATTTCTATCCGTAAAACACACCAGTAATGTATCCTATCACTTTTATACGCCCGTCTGGATTGTAAGACATTTTAAACTCACTCACGTTGCACCTGACCTTGGCTAGTAAATCATCAATTCTTTTGAAAACGCCTCACTGAGCGTTAGCAAACACATTCAGAAGACGCACCAGCGAACACTAACCCAATTTATGACCAGCAAAGCCGTTACCATAACAGCCAAATAATATTTATTCATATGGAGCCGGCACCTTGAAGCTTCTGCATTCTTAAAGCGTAAGACGGCACTGATATTCCATTGCGGGTGAAATATATCATGGTCAATCTGCTGCATATCCTATGTGTGTGGCATTCGAATTTGCTGGTCACACTTATATCTTAAGGGATGTATGAAGGCGCCCATTGTTTTATTTAAACCTACATAATTCACACTCATCTATCACACCTTAAGAAGATTGATGGCATCAATAGCGCTGCTAGTCGTGTCATTGGTATTATATGACGATATATTTAATACATAGAGATTTCGCACAAAAACATCTATTCATGCAAGATATCTTACAAAACTTGTCATGGCTTTGAAATTTTCATAGTATATTCCATCGGCATAAACAAACAGTGTTGTCCCTTACCGGCTGCCACGTACTTTCGAATTAACCTGTTGACACATAACAGGCATAAGGATAACGGACTGAGTATTGTGATCCCTCATCCAACTTCCAATGTGATAGATTGCTTGCAGCACTGGCTGCTGTATGTTTTGAGCTTAACTCCAAAAATGATACACTTTGTTCATGAACGGTAGATAGTCATCAACAAGAGTGGGAAGCAAAGCAATTGTGTTCGCCCGTACATATGCAACGCGCTTATTCCTATCACATTCGATTAATTGCGCATATTAAATTTCCAGACAAAAGTCAAATATAAATTGCGTTTTGGCGGCAATGTATTCCAGAAATAACTACCCGAATAGCGCATGAACTACGTAATTGCATTTTCTAAAAAAATATTTGACATAGTCATTTGATGTACCCTCTCGACAGGTACGTATCTCATGAATTTTAACAGACATACGAAGGATTCAAGGATAATGCCTGCGCTTTTCGTATCTCTCAGCGGTTTAAGATATTTGTATTTGCGCGTCCAGGTAGTGAATAAAGATCGATAAATCATTTGTCTACACTTACATACGGTGCCCGTCTGATATGTGGTTCCGCAATGTTTGTTGTCAAGTACCAGCATCACCGGGTATCAAAGGTCCTACAAATATGTCCTTACGTACATTACCACTTCATTAGCGACCTGTATGTTAGACATCATATGTCTGGCCAGAATATCATTCCATAGTTAAACAAGACTGCTAGACAACTTCCAGCTGTCAATACGTTTAAACTGTACACATGGCGCTGTCATATATCCGTCGATGTTAGTGCATCGGTGTACATATTATTGCGTAATTATCCGGTGATACGTAGTCAGCAAAGTGATTTTTGAAAAGTTAATAAAAGCGAGCTACAAATTTACCTTGAAGCTGATAATCAGATGTCATTTAGAGAATGAAAATGTTAGCAATGGCATTTAGATCGACTTTTGCGATGAAAGCTAAGAGGATGAGCGCGTCACTTCTGCGGGTAGAAAATAAACTTATTTCCGATAACGCACTGATATTCAAAAGTTATGAATGTCCAGACGGAAAATTCGTATGGTGGCGAGCAAGATAAATATACCAAACTTGACTGTACTATTAATTGTGGAACTTATAGTGGTGACCGAGCAAATGAATACAAGATTTTTAGGTCATTGAGCAGTCGATGAGCCTGCGATCGTTGCAAAGTGACCAAACAAGCGGCCATTTCTTTAAAGAAAGTATCACTATCCGGTCACAAGGCTACCTCACCATAGAAGTGTGTTTGTATCATCACAACAACACCCTCTCTTAGTTCTATTCTGTCTGTCCGTCAAACAGATTAAGTATTTGTAGCACAGCGTTAAGAGGAATTCATCGTTCACGTAACGTAAATCGTCGTACGTTTCCTGTGTATATATTTACCTATCTTAATTTTGTGTGCCTGGCAAATGGCGTATGCACATCGCACATACACATCCAATTACTAACCAAGCAAACACAAAACATTAGATGTGCGAAGTATTATTCTCAGACAAAATCACCACCTTACCCAATCTGTTTGTTACTGTGGCTTGATAAACGTATTATCCGCAAGCACAGTTATAAAAGGGTATGGGAGCGGTTTGAGAAGGCAATGTATATCAATACCTGACGACAAAATACTGAGGTTTACTAGTAAATGTGATTAAGTCGAATGGTGTATTTCAGTACGACTCCATGGATTAAGTGACACACGCTGACGCCATAAGTGATTGAACGAAGTGATATGCATATGACCCTAGTAAGTGCCAAATAAGATATTTACTGCTGCCAACCGGATGCATTTAGAGTTTAATCCGCTGGATTTGTCACAAGCGAGAATTGGTATTACAATCTGGCTTTAATTATAAATCTGACCAGAGGATGAGATGCTACAAAAGCTTTGGATATATGACATCGTTGCATTGCCAAGCGTCAAACTTGAGATTCATTCAATCAATTATGGATAGAATGCAATTTTTAATCAAGATTCTACGTGATGTATTTAAATCTATACATTGCAAGCATTGGATTCAATATGAATGAGCACATGTAAGTACTTAATCAGGCAGTTTAATTAGCGGCTGGCAGCTAGGTCTGATGTTGTTATGCCGCTACGGCAAGAACAAATAAACGATATTCTAGGTCGCCTACATACAAACGCCGCAATGTTTTTCATGTCGCGTCACTGTAGTGGTACGACGTGTCAGTGAATACAGTGAGTAGGCGTTCGAGGATTAAGTGAGTGTCTTGTTGTTGCATATGGAATCAAGCAAAAACAAGAATCATGTCAATCTGCCTTTTGTAAACAATCATTGTCTCTTAAAATGCATCTCATTCATTTTGGTTATTAACACGAGGTAGATTTTGATTAAACTCTACACCATTTAAATGTGCAGTATCAATCATGGAATGTGGCATTGCGGATCGTCTTTCTTTTCGTGTTAGCTAGTGAGTACTGTTAAACAAATATATTACTTGAGCTAGAAAATAAGACTCACTTGCCGCGTGCTAAAACGGTTCGTCATTATCATGGTAATAAGTAGTATCATCTAATACAAGAACAAATAACGGATACTTCCATTTAAAAATGTGTGTTTAATGTTAAGTGGATCCTTCTAAGCGTTGTGATGATGAGGCAATGTTATGGCTATGTTACATACTATGGAGATAGAGGATTTTGACCATTAACGTAATTTTCACCTGTTGTCTTGCCGCTTATTAGAAGTAGGTTGACTAGGCGTTCTAATAAAAGGGACTTGGCTCGATCTCTCCTGCGTTCCCCCGATTGGGTGGGATGTCGGAAAAAGGGTGTTCATCGATTGGACTTGTCTTCCTGAATACGAATAAGATATGGCATTGAGGCAATGATGCGTCAAAATGAACAATATGAAAACAACACATCTCAAATTGTGTCAACATCGAGAGTTAATTTAATTCAGAATATTTTTTTTGACGCTATGAAATCTGTTTAAATGACACATTTTCATATAAAACGCTGTAAATATTGAGAGGTAAGCTAATACGATGCACTGCTTTTATGCTAGGTTTCACGGTATTGAGTTTCATTTAAGTCCACACTATAACATAAACAAAGCTTTTGATTTTGTCAACGATGGTCAAATACAGCATAGCGTAATATGAGAGTATAAACAATACTCAAAAGCTGTCAACATTTAGAGTTAATGTTATCTAAAATATTTCTATGGTGCGACGTATGTTCCAGGACCAGAATTAAACACCAGCAGAGTAACATCATATCATTGGGCGCGGCTTGTTTAATCAGAACAAGACGTAGACCTAACATATCAATCAAACTCTTAGAATGCGGATCAATTTTCGTGAAAGCAAAAGCAAACCCCCCACTGCTGATCAATCATAGAATCAATGGCATGTTTTACCAAGCTTTATGGACTATATATTCAATCCATGGTAAGGGGAATAGATGTAAACCATATATCACCGGCAACACAATCCCTCAACATGATAGTTTATTGAAAAGTCGCTCATATGTGAACTATCCGCCCTAAGCTGGGTTTACACACCAGGGTTGTTATTTACTCACGTCAGCAGGATATTTTTCTCTGATGGATTTTCTAGTTTACCCTATTGCGTCATCCAAATGCCTAGTTGGCTAGTGGTTTGTGGTGCGACCAATCCTCAACTGTAATTATGTACGACGGAGCGGATGGTTTGTGTCGAGCTACTACCAACCAGCATTACTGCCATAGACGACGGCCTATGTTTGTATTATCCGTTGTAAAACCTCCTCACAGCGAGAAGTAAGAGAGCACCTAGCCCAGATATGCCACATAAACCGCAAAGGGTTACATGGCGGTAAAAAATGCGACCGGTAATTTGTCTATTTATCGTCAGTCATATGAGGAGACTGAATTTCTTTACATAAGTGATAATGCAGGCTTAGTTATGGTCCACAGAATAATCCTGAGTAAGAAAGTTGTACAGTATAACCCTTGTTGATGTAATGGATAAATACATATTGAACCGTGTAACGAATAGCACAGCAAACGTTAGCAAATTAACCATATATATTAGGCTACCATAGCTGCTACTCTTTAATTATATTATTTCTTGTCGTGGTTGCGTACATAACAGAAGAAATGGTGCAATTCTATGGCACAATGACAATAATATCAGACGATATAGATGTATTTAATAGATAAGGTTTGGAAGTAATCATTGACACTTGTTGCATCCGCACACACAATTAAGCAACGTCCTGTTTGCAAGGGATGAAGTTATAACATAATCCACAAGATAGCTTCAGCTAAATTGGCTGTGTGCGTAAAAACTTCATCGACTATGTAGTTACAAGATACTTGTTAATGACGCGAGGATTCTCCGAAAAGTTTTATAATTAATGATTCTGCATCTTTAAAGTGACGTTACGCTAGTATTCAAATATTTAGACCCAAGTTACACATCCCCACCTGCATGTCCTGCATCAAGAAAAATAATATAGCAACTTTGTGCTTTTACAACGAAATGATGTAACTGGATAACGCGCTCCAAGCGAAAGCCACCTTATATTTGCAATATTTTGATAGAAAGACGTATCGCTGTTGTTATAAGAGCGTCTCATCATGGGTAAGATATATGATGCGACAGTTCGTTTATGTTGACGATGATTAATGACGATGAGTATATTATTGATGACAGCAAGGAAAATGTCGGTTGTGACAGTAACAAAAGCAATGAATATATGCGAAGAACATGATACAACGCGATCTTACTTTTCTCTTTGGTGATGTCGTTAATAGAAATTCATAGTTTAATATTCGATGCTAGACGTATCTTCGGATTAAGACTCAGCGATGCTCATATGATCATTGATAATCAAGAAGCAACGAACCTGGCGCCCGAAAGACTTAACTAAACAGTTTTTTCAACGGATAAGCATAATATAATGGCTTATAGACAATTGATCATATGATGGCAGCTACGGATCTACAATTTATTATACATTCGCTTGTGAACATAAGTGAGTGCGAATAAGAAACCTCTTTCGTGGGGCTCAATATACTTAAAACCGACTTTTATCCAAGTAACAACCTGTTATACATAGCGTATAACGTCGATTTAGCATGCTATCCAATGATCATATTAGTCTGGTTGGAGTTAGGACTGGTGTACAGGGCAACATGCTATTGATAAGCTGATCCAACATTACACGCCTCCATAAAAAAACCACATCGTCCGTACTAGTAATAAGAGAAGCAATTAGGCCAATAATATGCCTGTAAAGCTGCATTGAGAAAGTGCTAAACACTGATAAAAATGACATACATTGATTACCGTGACTAAATATACATATCTAGGTTAGATTGCAGTGTTAAAATACCCCTAATTATTGTCATACTTTTGTAACTAAGCAGAAACATCGCACTAATTACTTTCTTTGCTAGGCCACATTGACGTTCGTTAGACGAATAGAGACAGTTGTAGAACAATGAGCTACCATAAGTGCTTTTCTGTTTGACAATATATGTATCAAACTTTCATGATTTGTCTCTCATGGTAATTGAATTAATCTAAAATCCGCCTGAATAATCCATTTGTAATACGGCCAAATAAATTCAGAAATATGCTTTGGTGTCATGCGAATATACAATGAAAATAAATCAAAACAACCAAATGAACTTTGAATCTCTGGAGGAAAAGAAGTAATTCCAAACCTTGTTTGCACATTTAACCTGATTGGCAATGTATGAAGTACCATTTCGAGCTTATGTTGA
>CM067353.1:84044147-84069147 GCA_034190875.2 Urechis unicinctus
TAATGTTCTTTGTAGAATTATGTGCTCAAGTTTTAATTCTTACTTAGCAATATGTTATCAACCTGCTATATATATATATCCAGATTGTTCCTAGAAGTTATTCACTTCAATGATAACTCGAAAAGAGCTCAAGCCATCATTCGGGGTCAGTCCCAATGGAGAGTGTCGTACCCCAAAGCCAGACAGGGAGACCCAGTAGTCAAGCCTGTTAAAGTACCAATTTCATATGCACAAACATTGTTACCCAATTCAATTTGGGCATATAATATAACTAACTTATTATATGACTATCACGAAATATGAATAACGTTGATTTGTTTCAGACTATGTACATCAGTTCATTGCTGAGGTGCTTGATCTCAGGCAAAGATACCCAACCTACAGACTTGCTGAGGTCCTTGCCGAGGACAGGACTGTCCCACCATCTATTTCTTCCCAGCACGAGAAACTTGAAAAGGATGTTCTCGTAGGTGCTCACAGGTGTCGATTCGACCTGACAAGAAATCTATTTCAGCTGCATTGTAGATAACCTGTCTATTTACCGCCCGGGTGAGGGAAGGATTCTCTAACAGCTGTTACCACACAGGCTGCCAGCACTTTCCTGTTTCTTTTGCCCAGTCTATGCCATATCCAGAATGTAAACTGGCGGTAAGCTAGCTATCTGAATAATCTGAAGCAATATGTCAATTAGTTGTCTATGGTTTTGAAATAAGTTGTACAGTTAAAAAAACAATTGTCATTTGTCAACCATTCCCTCACTTTGTAATTTTATTGTAAGCTCTGTTTCTGGATTTCATGTTACTGGTGTTATTTATTCTTGGCTATGTGCAATATATTGTAGTTTATCAATATGAATATTTTACACAGCGGTATTGATGTTCCATGAGCAACATATATGATTGTTCAACCTCAAACTGTTCTTTTTGGTAGCAATAATGGCTAACTTACTCATAGGTAGAGACCTCATCTCTAACAGGTCCATCCATTTGAATAGATCCAAATTTGTATGCTTCCAGCTCATTGTTGTTCAGGCAGTTTGCCAGGAATCTGGGATGCTTGGTGATGCATGTCTATTCCTCTGTTATAGCCATTACTCTCTCCAAACTTCTGCAACACACTCTGGCTGTGTCAATGTGGATGCAGTGATGACAGCTACACATAAGCTAGAGAAATATTTAAAGAGGCATTGTAATTTTATATTTGTGGTACAATGAATGAATGTAAAAGGAAAATACTTTATATACTGCATGCAAACATCTGTCCACAATATTAAATGTGCTTAAGGTACAATGACAAAGCTACATTCACTAGCCAAATACTATTTGTTGTAGTAGTTAGGTCTGTCAACATACCATCCTCAATTCACAGAATGTTTAAGTTTATTGGGTAATTGCGACTAACGATTATTTCACCAATTAACTTAGTTCAATAAAGCTTGGGAAGGGTATTCTAAAATTAACCATTCGTCGAAATCTTTTGTGGATTCTTCATCCGAAACGAACTCTTGAGTTAGAGCTCCTGGTTTCATTTCGAAGTGTGACTTGGAAGATTCAACCCCCACCCGTATTGGCTCAAATAAATAGTCATAGACATAATTTGACCCAATGTTTTTGCTATGGGGCCTCGTAATCTTCATCTGAAGACGACATAGCTTCATGTAAATACGGTGTAATCTTACAATCCAAACAATCGCTTTTCGCTTCACTCGCTTGCTGTCAAATTCTCTTGAAGGCTGCGCAGCAGGAATGACGTCACACAACCTGCCCCTAGCGGCAAACTGAGGCAAAATGGTACCGAGAAGATGGCTTTGTATTTTCTTCCGAGTGGAACCTTATCGGTGGATTTTTAGCATTTATGCATGCCGGTGCAGTGAATTATGGGTCCTCGTTGGTTAATGAGTTATTAATCTCCATTTTGAAACACATAATAAAGAAATGATGAAAATCCTTGTATTTGACCTTTAAACGGTTTTTCATATTGTCAAATCATTATTCGGAATTGAATTCACTCTCAATGTTGACAGCATTTGAGTTGTGATGTTTGCATATATGTTCATTTTGTCTTAATTGGCTGAGTTAAATTGTACCATCCTTGTTTGAGTGCCATGCCCTGTTTTCCTTCGGTAAGACCAGAATATCCTGACACATGAACAGCTGCGTCTATCTCCATAGTATATAACGTTTGCCAAAAGACTACCTCAGCACCAGTCTTAGAAGATTTTTTAACATCTAACACATAGTTTGATGCAGTGTGATATTGAATGTCGATATTATTTACTTACCAGATGCCGGGTATCGTAAGAAAGACGGAGCATATCGTAACGAATAGGCTGAAAAACGAGGCGATTATCTTGGAATTTATGCTTACCTCATCCTCTACACCCTTCAGCGAAAATAACCTAGGTTGTGCTGATAGATATGTTGTGAGTTTGTGTTCAATTAAGGTGTTTTACAAGCAGTCATACAATTTAAAATCCTCTGTAACGAGTCTAGATAATAATGATTGTCTTTGTACTATGACTGCCTCCGGCGCCAATTTAAACCTAGGCACAAAATAATTACAGCGTTATTCATTGGGCATGGCTTGACAAGAGCTAGTGGCTTTTTGGTAAGAACAAAAGGAACCAGATGATTTTCGGGTCTGAAACATCAAATAATTACCGTAGAACGCATAACTCTTGCTCTATATCACTAAGCCCTCACAGGATCATACGAAAGTACGCAAAGACAGCGTTTCAGGTTTTTAATTATGTAAACGCAGGGTCTGCTTTTCTGGACAAATCGTCCACCACTCCTCAGATGATGTGCGGAATCTTATTCTTGCTGAGCAGCACCTCCTTAATATTTCAGCATTGCGACGGTGCCGATCCGGATTTATAACAAACACAAATATTACTGAGCATTTGAACATAATACTCATGCTCTAGCTTAAACAATATATATGTTCAACAGTAATTACAAGCTAACACGAAAGAAACGTCGTAGAATTTATTTATAGCCTATCTTGGAGCCTCGTGTAAACAACCTAATTTTATGAGATGCATTTTAAGGGAAAATTGTATACAGAAGTCAGAAAGACATGATTCGTGTTGTTGCATGATTCAATATGCGACAATAAGACACCCCACTTAATCCTTGACCGCCTACTCACTATATACACTGACACGTCATAACAATACAGTGACGCCAAATAAAAAACATTGCGGCGTTCTGAATGTAAGCGACATTGAGTAATGTGCAATTGCTCTTGGCGTAGCGACATTACAACATCAGACCTAATGGCAATCCGCTAAGGAAACTGCCTTATTAAGAGCTTACATGTGCTCACTCATGTCGAATCCAAAGATCAACATATACCACTCAGTATCTTCGTAAACAAATTAAAACCTACCCATAATTGAAAGGATGGATCTAAAGTTTAACGTTTAGCATATTGAATATTCATATATCTAAATCTTTTCTGATATCTCATTCTCTGGCCAGGATATTGGCAAATTAATCTTTTAAGCCAGATTGTAATATAAATTCTCGCTTGTGACGAATCCTGTGGATATGGTTAGCAGCAGTAAATAAATTATTTGACACCAGCAAGGGGCCATATGCCCATCACCTCCCTCAAGTACTTATGGCGTTAGCGTGTGCCACTTACCTATTGAGTCACACTGAAATACACCATTCGACGTAGTTAAATTTACAAGTAGACCTCAGTATTTGAAAGTCCAGTATTATCGTACGCGGCTTTCTCGAACCACCCTCATATACCCTTATATATTTGCTTACGGGTAATAAGTACCTTATGCAACAGTAACAAATGAACTGGATAAGGTGGTAATAATGTCAGAGAGTTTTCATTCTGAAACAAATGATTCTGTTTGCTTGATTAATACACGGATGTGCATATGACACGTGCATGAGCCACTTGCCAGGCACGCAATATAAAGATGCGCAAATATATATACAGTAAAAGCACGACGATTAAAGTTACGTGATCAATGAATTACTCTTAGCGCTTTGCCACGAATTGTTAACCTGTTTGACAGACAGGCAGAACAGCGCTAAGAAAGGGTGTTGTTGTAATGCAAACGAACTCCTCTGGCGAGGTAGCCTTGTGACCGAATAAGAATTATTTCTATATCGAAACGGCCGCTTTCTATATAGAAATGGCCACTTTGTAACTGCTGTAGACTCATCGACTGCACGATGACCGGACATGGCAGTACAACCCTCAAAATAATGTACCCATTTGCTTGGCCACTGCTGAACTTCCACAATTAGTAGTACAGTAGCGTTAGGTGTATTTATCGAGCTTTTCGTCAGGACATTACAACCTTTTACCATCGGTGTCTTACTGGAAATTGGTGATATTTTACCATTGCTCATCCTCTTAACTTTCCCCTCAAACCTCGATCGATAGTAGCTGACATTTTCAATCTCATCTGATCATCAGCTCTTTGTTATATTTGTAACTCACTTTTATTTGCTATTCAACAAAATAACTTCGCTGACTACGTATCAACGGATAATTACACAACCATATGTATTAAGACACCTTTACATTGATGGATATATACAGTGCCATGTGTACAGTTTAATCGGATCGACAGCTAGAAATTGTCTAAAAATTCTATTGAATTAGGGAATGATATTCTTGCCAGACATATGATGATTAACATGCAGGTCGCCAATGAAGAAGTAATGCACGTGAGGACATATTTGTAGGTCCTTCCATACCCGATGATACTGGTACTTGATGAGGAACTTTGCATATCTTCGGGTTCCCCCTCTATGGCACAGCAATTGATATTTTCCAGTTATTTGGTCAACTCCCTTTCATGATCACATGGTCATATAGTCTGTTGTAAACTTTTACCATTGACTCTCCGTCATTAGATAGGAGCGCTGTAGGGATATTTTCAATTCCTCGCATTTTAGAATATTGGGATATTCTTTGATCTAGGCAACTGTCATGTCAATCAGCTTTCGGAGAATGTCCTGCTCTGTTGGACTCTGGTACTACACCTTGCGATGTCATAGGCCATATATAGGTGTTACTTGTAAGCAAAACTACACTCTATGATGTCACACTTGATCCGAATCTTTGGCCTTACCGACTTCGTTTTATACCTCCTTAATGAAAGCTTAGAACTCCTAGCTATCTTTGGATGAGTTTAATCTCTCTTCGCACTTTTGGAAGGTAGTGTCGTACACCAAACTCTTCTGGTTCCGGGGGTGATTGTCCCTAGGACTTTCATTTTTCTCTCAATAATTTTCAATTGTAAGGTCAGTGCCGACATCACAATGATGTTCTTGGTCTCGGGTATCTGTTATATATGCCATCGAGTGGCTGTCCAGTGGTCCCATTTATCCTGCGGTGTAATCACCATGGCTGCACGATTGTAAAAGGGTTTTTTTGCTTTTCCTGTTGCATACCTGCCGAAATGTATCGGATGCATCCTGTTATCTGTACATTACTGATTGTTTTGATCTACCATGACACCCCACCACAACATAATCGTAGCGACAGACCTCATGTTGTTTCGTGCTTTGGGTGTTGCTCTCACTTAGGTCTAGTGCAGGGCCTTCGGTTAAAACTGTCATTTATTTGTACTTCTTTGCGAATTTTTAAATCTGATATATTGGCGTTGGCTGCTCAATATCTTCGTATTCTTTCATTCGGTTATAGTGTGAAGTATTTCTGAATGAATTTGCTTCTTGATTCAAAGCAGCTGGAATAAACCACAAACTACAATTATCATCGTTATAGTTTACATTTATTATTGCCTTTTACTTGTTCAGGACTGGCGATTAATCTATGTAAAAGCCACCTCTTGAAATGATGCTGTCTAGCCTGCTAGCTTTCTTCAAGATCCCAGCCAGATCCACTCTACGTACACTTTTTCAATTGTTCTTGTATATAGACACTGTCCCTGTTCAGGGCCTCACCATTCTCGAAAGGAGTAAGAAGTACCTCCTGTTTGTTTCTTAGTACTGGTTCGACCTATTCAGTGACACCTTGAATTGTTTTCCCACCATCTTGCTGACAATTCGTTATAATGCATTATGTAACCACACAGAAATACCTACTTGATGTGTTTTGATTGAGCAAACATAATACCTATCCTAACAGCTTCTCAAAACCAATGGCGTTTCAAGCAGCAACGTATTGTATCGCGATATCATTACCCATTTGAAGTAGGTGTTACTCAGGGCAGAATCATTCCACTCACCAATGGCGTTTTGCTGTTAGGTTAAAAAAGAGGAAATGTTACGCATTCGTGGTTTTTTCACATCCCCGTATTACAAGCTAAAGACTATAACTGATGTTGTAAACAAGGTACTTAGTTCACATGGCTTTCTATATAACCTTTTGCAGGGTTTTTCTGCAGCCGAGGTACACTGCGTCGCCATTCGGCCCACATATTATGGGTTCGATACCAAAGTGTGGAATCCTTACCAGTTCTCCGTGACTTGGATGATCACGCAAATGGCGATCCAAACTCTGCCAGGGGATTCACCCGACCCGTTAACTCAATAGCACCGTGCTGGACGCAAATGGTCTAGATGGTCACTGCAGTCAAAAGGATAATGTAACCAATGACTGTAACTACATAACTGCAGACACCATGTTCCACATTACGTTGCACTTTCTGGTATCTAATCGTTAAACATGTTGCGAAAAACAATCTACTTAAATCGGCGGCATGTGATTTGTACAAAATTCGGCTATTCACTACTACCTAAACTCGACCTCACAAAAAAGTGCTTCGAACTTCGACGGTTTTTCATGCATCCAACCTTCAATTAACCCTCCAAACTGCGTATTAGTTATAAAGGTTAGAGCTCTTTTTAAACCGACATACCACGTATAAGATTGTAAATTAAAAAGCGCATGGGCTTTTGCGCACAGACGAGCAAACCAAGGGCAACAGAAAACAAAGCTTTGCATGCGCTAACAAATATCTTAAGATGAAGCAGCTGCGACCACTAAGCTCCATTCATAACCGGGGATGCATCAAAATTTCCCATAATAAAACGAAAGCATTGTCATAATAAATCGCTTCCATACACGCTTGAAGGCTTTTGTATACACAGGGAGTACACAAACACTTGGATCCAATTACCGGTCATCTATTACATGACTGTCATACAAATGGCAGACTTGCGTAGGCAACATCATTATATGAATTTTGTTGCCGAATGTACAATGGTAAGTTGCAATATTTGCAACCAGAATTGGCCGACGAAACTATTTGTAACCTAATAAAAGTCATACGATTTCATCCCGTGGATTTATATGTACAATCGGGTCGATTAGACTTTCTACAATCGGAACGATTAGCTTACAGAATACCTTTCACAAAGTAGCTGCACAGGAACAAACATTTAAAATACAAAAGTGCCATCATATGATCAGAGTATTCATCACATCGACATGCTTTTGCTCAGAGCGCATACTGACAACATCCAATAATGTTGGCTTTCATGGCGCTGACACCCAGTTAAGCGGGAAAATAGTATATTTACTGTTTAAATCAAATGAGTTGTGCTTACGCGAAGGTTAGTATGTTATCTTTTTATCTCACGTACTTTGCCCATACTAGTTGATGAGCGCTGTGAATAGTCCTTATCTATTCCTAGCACTAAGCCATAAAACTGAGCGAAGATATTTCCCTCGACGTATTTTCCACTAGTACCACATGGCATTAGATAAACTGTTTAAAGTATGTATCAAGTCAGTATTTATGTCTAATTGCTCTCGGGACTACTGGAGCAGTCTGATTCCTGACAATAAGCAATGATTCAACTTTAAATATAACCTCATCATCTAATTCGCTTAGAAGCGCAGGATAGTATCCCAAACCGTCTGCAACGTTCTAAATGTTTTTGCTATGAGTTTTGTTGCATAAGCATAAACATTCTTTGTTTGAAAATGGTGTTACTTTCACCATGGCCGTATCTTGCTGTAGACTCGCTGTCAAGGATTATATAACCTCAGAAAACACACTTGATTGATGTGCATTGGTTGAGCAAATGTAATACACGTCCCCACAGCTTCTGCAAACATATCGAATATCAAGCAACTCCGCAATATATATCGCAAACGCCTTGCATTGCTTACTAGAAGAAGTTATCATTCTTGGCAGCTCATTATACATAAGCAAGTAGTTTTGTAACCATTGACATATGGCGTGAATACAAGACTAAACCACTTATATATGGTTTGTACTAAAAGATGTGGATGTCGAATGCAACCAAGCTACCATTGCGCGTGTGTCTATTAACCCTTGAGTTATCGCCGACGCATTGGGGAGAAATGTTTTAAATTCGATGGTCTTCCACTACCTCGTATCACAACATCATCAACATGACTGATGCGGCGGACGAGATGGTTATTTTGCACGACATTCTATACTGACGTTAACGCATTAGTAACTTGTGCATGAACCTGATAATGCCAGCCTAGGCAAGGCAATAGGATACTTGTCAAAATGCATGTTTCAACATAAAATATAAATAATATGTATATATATATATATATATATATATATATATATATATATATATATATATATATATATATATATATATATATATATATATATATATATATATATATATATATGTGTGTGTGTGTGTGTGTGTGTGTGTGTGCATATATATAAATGTATATATATAAACATATATATAAATATACGCACATAAACATGGTTATATGTATATGTTTATATATAAATATAATGAAATACGTTTGCCCAAACTTGCTTTAAGTGCAGCTTGACGGACTATCAGATTAACGTTAATTGAAGCCCTACTGTTGCTTATTACTGTACATTAAATACCGTGGCCGAGGAGGCAGATTTGCATGATAAATCGAAACACGGATGACTTATTTCAATTTTATCGATAATATATCTTAGATGGATTGTCAATGTTTTCAATGTTAACACTGTCAGAGCTTACGGATACCAGAACGTTAAGTGCCCGGTTGATTTAATCAATATTTTGATGACTTACCTTATCGCACGAGAGGGAAATCACATTTTCGAATGCAAAATACATTCGAATCCAAAAATAGCACGCACACTATCGTTTAGCGGTAGTGGTGTCGTTTTCTGTCCGCGATGACTATTGATTATATATACTTTATTCAGACTGAATGATGTTTTCCTACACAACCTATTGCTCGAGCAATTTATTTCTTCTATGAAACTGCTTTGCAGGAAATAACTTGATGTTGGTGGTCAAGAAGTGACATAATGGGTAATGAATGCTCTTCAGTTCTCTGAGCATGGTTATTGATTGACGTAGGACAATACATAGCATATTTGAAAACATTTATGATATCACGTGTCGGATATTCATCCAGCACACTTGAGTTTTTCGGTTGTAACGCAGGCAATTCATAAGGCGTCAGTCCTTGTAGCCGCCTCTTCCCGTCATTCATGTTTTTAACGTTGCATGAAAACAAGGTGGTTATTCAAAATAAATGAATAAATCGGCCGACCGGTTGGCCGCTGAAAGGTGTTGCGATCAAACCTTGAAACAATCACAAATGCAGGTAGTGTCATTAGATGTTATATAATATCATTGAATAAGGGTCAATGTCACATCACATATCACGACTCCCATGTTCTAGATAAGGCTCGTTCATTACCCAAATATCTCACAAAATCCTTTAATTGCGCCATCGCGCCGGTAAATACCTGAAAACCCTCATAGATTAATTTGTTTTCGGTCGATAACGCGTCATCTGTGAAACGGCTTACTTTTATAGTGCACTAAACGCATTATGGTAATGATTGATCATCAACATGGTTCCCGACCACCGCTGGAAGCAAGCAATACAGTCGCTAGCATAATACTTTCGTCATCAGGCAATATTGGCTGAACTTCGTGTAATGCTATGCGTGCATACACTTAATTGTGCTTTGTAATATGCACAAGCGCACGAACTTTGTCACTTGACATGCCTGGTAGACTATTTCGGTGATGCAAAATCGGTGTAAAAAGCCGTTTCCCTCCCGATCACTATCTGTGTCTATTTAATGGGTTCGAAATCGCGCATGCGAATTATCGTAACACATGCATGTTTGCAGTTACGTGCAATTCTGATAACGATGCACTTACAACATAGAATATAGTTTATTGTATTTACTGTTCTTGATTTCATTCTGCGCTATGGAACAGACACTACGAGAATGCGTTAAATATCGCATTTCTCGATAGTAAAATTGAATGAACCATTGTTGCAGTCGCAAATGTTTTGTAGGTTTTTTATAATGCGACTCGATAGCATCTTAAGCACACCGTTTCGTCTGCAAACAAAAGAGTACAATCGATTCCTGTGCACGAAATATAATTGCCAGCTCAAATGCCTCTATATACCGCAGGGAATTCTATTCCATGTTCAATGTTTCGATACATTTTGACAGTTTTAGGCACGCTAGACTAAAGCCTCCATATACTTCGATGTATTTTGAATGCCTGACCTGTCCTGGATTCACTGAACCAGATAATGCATTAGCATAGCTATTTGATTTGACTTCCCTCAAAACATACGCCGTTTATTAAAATGTTATCGATTGGCTTGGTAAAGGTCGACATATTTGGTATCCACGGGCTCTAAAATGATCATTATTTTATATGGTAAAGCTTAAGATATTACATATCCCAACCGCCTTTGCGTACGCTTACTGGAAGAGGCGAGACCTATAGATATGCATTATTTTGTGTGCATATAGGCATCAGTTGGTGGCCTGACTGTGGTAATTTATCCGGTTGGATTATAATGAGGATCCGATAGCTTCTAATGATATGTTAAGTAATTATGGCAAATGAGATGTGTATACTCATTTTGCGTACATGGAAAATCGTTTTTAAAGGGCCGGTTGATGTAAGCATGTTTCAAATGTTCTGAGCCGGGGGATGCCATCAACATAGGCTCGAAATGGTACTTCATACATTTCCAATCAGGTTAAATGTGCAAACAAAGTTTTGGAATTACTTCTTTTCCTCCAGAGATTCAAAGTCCATTTGGTTGTTTTGATCTATTTTCGCTGTATATTCGCATGACACTAAAACATATTTCTGAATTTATTTGGCCGTATTACAAATCGAGTATTCAGGCGATTTTAGATTAATTCAATAACCATGAGAGACAAATCATGAACGTTTGATACTTATATTATCAAACAGAAAATCACTAATGGTACTCATTTTTCTACAACTTCCTGTATTCGTCTAACGAACGTCGAATGTGGCCTAAGCACTATGGAATTAGTGCGATGTTTCTGCTTAGTTACAAAAGTATGACAATGATTAGCGGTATTTTAACACTGCAATCTGACCTAGATATGTATATTTAGTCACGGTAATCAATGTATTTCATTTTTATCGGAGTTTAGCACTTTTTCAGAGCAGCTTTACAGGCATATTATCGGCTTAACTGCTTCTCTTGTTATTAGTACGGACGATGTGTTGTTTTATGGGGGCGTGTAATGTTGGATCAGCTTATCAATAGCATGTTGCCCTGTACACCAGTCCTAACTCCAACCAGACTAATATGATCATTGGGTAGCATGCTAAATCGACGTTATACGCTATGTATAACAGGTTGTTACTTGGATAAAAGTCGGTTTTAAGTATATTGAGCCCCAGAAAGAGGATTCTTATTCGCACTCACTAATGTTCACAAGCGAATGTATAATAAAATGTAGATCCGTAGCTGCCATCATCTAATCAATTGTCTATAAGCAATTACATTATGCTTATCCGTTGAAAAAACTGTTTAGTAAAGTCTCTCGGGCGCCAGGTTCGTTGCTTCTTGATTATCAATGATCATATGAGCATCGCTGTGTCTTAATCCGAAGATACGTCTAGCATCGAATATTAAACTATGAATTACTATTAATGATCTCACCAGAGAGAAAATAAGATCGTGTTGTATCAATTTCTTCGCATATATTCATTGCTTTTGCTATTGTCACAACCGACATTTTCCTTGCTGTCATCAATAATATACTCATCGTCATTAATCATCATCAGCATAAACGAACTGTCGCATCATATATCTTACCCATGGTGAGACGCTCTTATAACTACAGCGATACGTCTTGCTATCAAAATATTGCAAATATAAGGTGGCTTTCGCTTGGAGCGCGTTATCCAGTTACATCATTTCGTTGTAAAAGCACAAAGTTGCTATATTGTTTTACCTGATGCAGGACATGCAGGTGGGGATGAATAACCCCGGACGGAAAATTTAAATACTAGCGTAACGTCTCTTTAAAGATGCAGAATCATTAATTATAAATCTTTTCTGTGAATCCTCGTGCGTCATAAATAAAATCTTGTAACTACATAGTCGATGAAGTTTGTACGCATACAGCTAATTTAGCTGAAGCTATCTTGTGGATTATGTTATAACTTCATCCCTTGCAAAAAAGGACGTTGCTTGTTCGTGTGGGGGGATGCAACGAATGTCAATGATTACTTCCAAACCTTATCTATTAAATACATCTATATCGTCTGATATTATTGTCATTGTGTCATGGAATTGTCACAGCTATATCGTTAAAAATACGCACCATTTCTTCTGTTATGTATGCAACCACGAAAAGTAATAATATAACTAAAGAGTAGCAGCTATGGTAGCCTAATATATATGGTTAATTTGTTAACGTTTGCTGTTCTGTTCGTTTCTAGGTTCAATATGTATCTATCCATTACATCACCTGCGGTTGTAGTGTATAACGTTATAACACAGGATTTTCCTCTGGACCATGACTAAG
Organism: Urechis unicinctus; assembly: GCA_034190875.2. Taxonomy (NCBI): domain Eukaryota; kingdom Metazoa; phylum Annelida; class Polychaeta; order Xenopneusta; family Urechidae; genus Urechis; species Urechis unicinctus. The sequence continues at coordinate 84,056,938 of CM067353.1, forward strand.
CCTGCATTATCACTTATGTAAACAAATTCAGTCTCGTGATATGGCTGACGATGAAAAGACAATGTACCGCTCGCATTTAAACCGTTATATAACCCTTCGCGGTTTATGTGGCATATCTGGGCTAGGTGTTCTCTTACTTCTCGCTGTGAGGAGGTTTTACAACGGATAATACAAACATAGGCCGTCGTCTATGGCAGTAATGCGGATTGGTAGTAGCTCGACACAAACCATCCGCTCCGTCGTACATAATTACAGTTGAGGATTGGTCACACCACAAACCGCTAGTCAACTAGGCATTTGGATGACGCAATAGGGTAAACTAGAAAATCCATCAGAGAAAAATATCCTGCTGACGTGTAGTAAAATAACAAGCCTGGTGTGTAAACCCAGCTTAGGGCGGATAGTTCACATATGAGCGACTTTTCAATAAACTATCATGTTGAGGGATTGTGTTGCCGGTGATATATGGTTTACATCTATTCCCCTTACCATGGATTTAATATATAGTCTATAAAGCTTGGTAAAACATGCCATTGAATATATGATTGATCAGCAGTGATGGGGGATTGCTTTTGCTTTCACGAAAATTGATCCGCATTCTAAGAGTTTGATTGATATGTTAGGTCTACGTCTTGTTCTGATTAAACAAGCCGCGCCCAATGATATGATGTTACTCTGCTGGTGTTTAATTCTGGTCCTGGAACATACGTCGCACCATAGAAATATTTTAGATAACATTAACTCTAAATGTACGCTATGCTGTATTTGACCATCGTTGACAAAATCAAAAGCTTTGTTTATGTTATAGTGTGGACTTAAATGAAACTCAATACCGTGAAACCTAGCATAACAGCAGTGCATCGTATTAGCTTACCTCTCAATATTTACAGCGTTTTAGATGAAAATGTGTCATTTAAACAGATGTCATAGCGTCAAAAAAATATTCTGAATTAAATTAACTCTCGATGTTGACACCGTTTGAGATGTGTTGTTTTCATATTGTTCATTTTGACGCATCATTGCCTCAATGCCATATCTTATTCGTATTCAGGAAGACAAGTCCAATCGATGAACACCCTTTTTCCGACATCCCACCAAATCGGGGGAACGCAGGAGAGATCGAGCCAAGTCCCCTCTATTAGAACGCCTAGTCAACCTACTTCTAATAAGCGGCAAGACAACCGGTGAAAATTACGTTAATGGTCAAAATTCCTCCATGGTATGTAACCTAGCCATAACATTGCCTCATCATCACAACGCTTAGAAGCATCCACTTAACATTAAACACACATTTTTCGATGCAGTGTGATCTTGAATGACGAAATAATATGCCAATCAGCTGTAAGGCGTCATAAGAAAGACGGACGATATCGTAAATAATTGACAGATGTGCAAGGCGTTTATCTAGGTATCTATGCTAACTTCATCCGTAATGCCCTTCACACGAAAAGAGAATAGTTTGTGCTGTTAGAGGTCTTTGATTTTGTGTTCAATTGATGTGTTCTACCGGCAATGATGCAATTTTAAAATACTCTGTAACCAGTGTCGAGGTTGGAGATTGTCAATGTTCTATGACTGCCTCTTGCGCTAATCTAAACCAAGTTACACAATAATTTTTTTCTTTGAAACTGCATGCAATTAATAAAATCAAATATTAAATAATTACGATAAATGTCGACTCACGATGATGAATCGATGCAATTGTGGCTGTGTTAAATACAACCGATGCTGAATGTTTTATATTGTCCAAACGTCATATTTTTCGTGAGTCTATCAAGAAATGGGTTGTATGCATTTTAATCATGACAGGTCTCTTTGCTATTTGATCTTGCGATGCTAAAATATTGTTAGTAAGTTGAACCGATGGTTTTCACATCCTTTTCGACTGAAAAGGGATATCGCTATGGCAAGGTGTCTTGTGCGTTTTGTTTTGTCTACCAAGAACAAAGCTACACACAGCGAGAGATTTACTGGGCAATAACATGAAAAATGGAAGTATCCGTTATTTGTTCTTGTATTAGATGATACTACTTATTACCATGAGAATGACGAACCGTTTTAGCACGCGGCAAGTGAGTCTTATTTTCTAGCTCAAGTAATATATTTGTTTAACAGTACTCACTAGCTAACACGAAAGGAAAGACGATCCGCAATGCCACATTCCATGATTGATACTGCACATTTAAATGGTGTAGAGTTTATTCAAAATCTACCTCGTGTTAATAACCAAAATGAATGAGATGCATTTTAAGAGACAATGATTGTTTACAAAAGGCAGATTGACATGATTCTTGTTTTTGCTTGATTCCATATGCAACAACAAGACACTCACTTAATCCTCGAACGCCTACTCACTGTATTCACTGACACGTCGTACCACTACAGTGACGCGACATGAAAAACATTGCGGCGTTCTATATGTAGGCGACCTAGAATATCGTTTATTTGTTCTTGCCGTAGCGGCATAACAACATCAGACCTAGCTGCCAGCCGCTAATTAAACTGCCTGATTAAGTACTTACATGTGCTCATTCATATTGAATCCAATGCTTGCAATGTATAGATTTAAATACATCACGTAGAATCTTGATTAAAAATTGCATTCTATCCATAATTGATTGAATGTATCTCAAGATTGACGCTTGGCAATGCAACGATTTCATATATCCAAAGCTTTTGTAGCATCTCATCCTCTGGTCAGATTTATAATTAAAGCCAGATTGTAATACCAATTCTCGCTTGTGACAAATCCAGCGGATTAAATACTAAATGCATCCGGTTGGCAGCAGTAAATATCTTATTTGGCACTTACTAGGGCCATATGCATATCACTTCGTTCAATCACTTATGGCGTCAGCGTGTGCCACTTAATCCATGGAGTCGTACTGAAATACACCATTCGACTTAATCACATTTACTAGTAAACCTCAGTATTTTGTCGTCAGGTATTAATATACATTGCCTTCTCAAACCGCTCCCATACACTTTTATAACTGTGCTTGCGGATAATACGTTTATCAAGCCACAGTAACAAACAGATTGGGTAAGGTGGTGATTTTGTCTGAGAATAATACTTCGCACATCTAATGTTTTGTGTTTGCTTGGTTAGTAATTGGATGTGTATGTGCGATGTGCATACGCCATTTGCCAGGCACACAAAATTAAGATAGGTAAATATATACACAGGAAACGTACGACGATTTACGTTACGTGAACTATGAATTCCTCTTAACGCTGTGCTACAAATACTTAATCTGTTTGACGGACAGACAGAATAGAACTAAGAGAGGGTGTTGTTGTGATGATACAAACACACTTCTATGGTGAGGTAGCCTTGTGACCGGATTGTGATACTTTCTCTATAGAAATGGCCGCTTGTTTGGTCACTTTGCAACGATCGCAGGCTCATCGACTGCTCAATGACCTAAAAATCTTGTATTCATTTGCTCGGTCACCACTATAAGTTTCACAATTAATAGTACAGTCGCGTTTGGTATATTTGTCTTGCTCGCCACCATACGAATTTTCCGTCTGGACATTCATAACTTTCGAATATCAGTGCGTTACCGGAAATAAGTTTATTTTCTACCCGCAGAAGTGACGCGCTCATCCTCTTAGCTTTCATCTCAAAAGTCGATCTAAATGCCACTGCTAACATTGTCATTCTCTACATGACATCTGATTATCAGCTTCAAGGTAAATTTGTAGCTCACTTTTATTAGCTTTTCAAAATCACTTTGCTGACTACGTATCATCGGATAATTACGCAATAATATGTACACCGATGCACTAACATCGACGGATATATGACAGCGCCATGTGTACAGTTTAATCGTATCGACAGCTGGAAGTTGTCTAGCAGTCTTGTTTAACTATGGAATGATATTCTGGCCAGACATATGATGTCTAGCATTCAGGTCGCTAATGAAGTGGTAATGTACGTAAGGACATATTTGTAGGACCTTTGATACCCGGTGATACTGGTACTTGACAACAAACATTGCGGAACCACATATCAGACGGGCACCGTATGTAAGTGTAGACAAATGAGTTATCGATCTTTATTCAATACCTGGACGCGCAAATACAAATATCTTAAACCGCTGAGAGATACGAAAAGCGCAGGCATTATCCTTGAATCCTTCGTATGTCTGTTAAAATTCATGAGATACGTACCTGTCGAGAGGGTACATCAAATGACTATGTCAAATATTTTTTTAGGAAAATGCAATTACGTAGTTCATGCGCTATTCGGGTAATTATTTCTGGAATACATTGCCGCCAAAACGCAATTTATATTTGACTTTTGTCTGGAAATTTAATATGCGCAATTTATCGAATGTGATAGGAATAAGCGCGTTGCATATGTACGGGCGAACACAATTGCTTTGCTTCCCACTCTTGTTGATGACTATCTAACGTTCATAAACAAAGTGTATCATTTTTGGAGTTAAGCTCAATGGTTCATCAACACAACCCTTGAACACACTGTGGACCCGGGAACATTTCCACTTTGCATAAAAACATACAGCAGCCAGTGCTGCAAGCAATCTATCACATTGGAAGTTGGATGAGGGATCACAATACTCAGCCCGTTATCCTTATGCCTGTTATGTGTCAGCAGGTTAATTCGAAAGTACGTGACAGCCGGTAAGGGGCAACACTGTTTGTTTATGCCGATGGAATATACTATGAAAATTTCAAAGCCATGACAAGTTTTGTAAGATATCTTGCATGAATAGATGTTTTTGTACGAAATCTCTATGTATTAAATATATCGTCATATAATACCAACGACACGACTAGCAGCGCTATTAATGCCATCAATTCTTCGGAAGGTGTGATAGATGAGTGTGAATTATGTAGGTTTAAATAAAACAATGGGCGCCTTCATACATCCCTTAAGATATAAGTGTGACCAGCAAATTCGACTGCAACACACATAGGATATGCAGCAGATTGACCATGATATATTTCACCCGCAATGGAATATCAATGCCGTCTTACGCTTTAAGAATGCAGAAGCTTCAAGGTGCCGGCTCCATATGAATAAATATTATTTGGCTGTTATGGTAACAGCTTTGCTGGTCATAAATTGGGTTAGTGTTCGCTGGTGCGTCTTCTGAATGTGTTAGCTAACGCTCAGTGAGGCGTTTTCAAAAGAATTGATGATTTACTAGCCAAGGTCAGGTGCAACGTGAGTGAGTTTAAAATGTCTTACAATCCAGACGGGCGTATAAAAGCGATAGGCTACATTACTGGTGTGTTTTACGGATAGAAATACCACGTTAGATGCTTGAAAAGGACGCATATTGAAATGGGATTGATCAACAGGACAGTTGAATACACGGAACAGAACATATGCTGTATTTGGAGTCGGTGGTTGTTCTTTTATATTTGGTTCCCTAGCGTACATTAACCCTATTTGATTTTTTATCGACGTGCGGTTATGTTGAATATATATCTTTATGTTAATGAGAGCAAATATAGCATAGTTCGTTAAAACGCTCAAGCAACTGCATTTCGCCTCTGCATTGCGAGCCGTCAATTTTAATTATAAATGACTGCATAGGTTTTCACGTGAGGTTTCATATGTTATTAGTCGATCACTGGTTGTTTGTACAACACCAATGTGTCATTAGAACCTGTATCGTACGTACAAGTGGGCTGTGGTTTGATAGGTATCAGTAAACTTAACAGGTGGAGGTTTCATAGCATGGATGTGTTACAGTCACACCATGTTCTCTTTCGTCTGGCTAGGGCAGCTGTGGCTTTTTGGTAATTCGTGTTTTTACCTCCTTGGGGCCCAAACAAATGTCTGAGTTGACAAGATCGAGGAGAACACTGCTACTTGCTGTAGGTGACTTTTCTTTGTGCACATATCTATTTGCTCCATTAACGCAAGATACCATGGTGTTCGTTTTCGCAAGGCTGATTTTGATATCACATTATGCCACTGGTTTGGTTCGGTCTTTTGGTGAGCCATGCAAGAGCTAAACGTCATCGGCGAAACGTAGGTTGCCTATTTCTGGGACCAATATTTTCAAGGGGGAATCCCGTTTGACGAGGGACTCAGCCATTAAAATCCCAAGGAATATCTTGCATAACGTAGGAGATAGGAGGCAACCTTGTCTAACGGAGATGGGAAAGCACTCCCTGAAGCCTTCTTCTACTGGAACCTCGCTCATCGATACTGCATACACTACCTCTATGGAATTGATGATGTAAGGACTGATGTTGTACTTCCTCAGTACCGCCCATAATCCTTCCAACCAAGGGGCTATCAAATCATTAATTGCAGTCTGTGAATTAGCGGTAGATCGCTTGTGTCAGTTCTCTATGCTTCTAGCACAGGGCCCAGCTCTGTTGCGAATCTGCCTTTACAGAATCGGGCTTGCTCCACAGATAGAGATTGCTTCAACTTGAGAACGGAGACATTTGATGGTATCCCTCAGCAGAACATTGCTTGGATGGCTTATCAAGCTAATGTGCCTATAGTTGATGCATATCAATAGGTGTCCTCTCTATTGCAAAACAGTTGATATGTGCCAGTCCGTTGGCCAACTTCCTATCATGATCACATGGTTGCATAGTCTGTTATATACTTTAATCACCGACTCTCCGTAATTAGATAGGATTGCTTTGATACAGTTGATACCCATACAACCACTTGAGCTAATGCTAGCGTATTACATGAAAGCGAATCATTGTACGCATGGATTATGTTACAGCTAAATGATACTTTATCCCTTGCAAACATGACGTCATCTTATTCGGTGTGAGGACGCAAAGGATGCCAATGATTGCTTCCAACCCCTAAATAATAAATGAATAAATATCCTCTTGTATTTGCGACATTGTATCGTGGAATCGTCACTGCTATATTTTTTATAAATCATGATTTGGCAATCCTACCAATTTTATTGTAATGTACGCCGCAGTCACGTCACGTAAGATTACAATAACAAACCACCTGTGGTAGCCGAATACCTACACTCAATCGTTTGTCAATTGCTGTGATATTCGTGCCATAAAATATGACAAATTCCTTTACATCACCTTGTGTAATTCTGTATTGCTTTCTTTTATGTTATTGTGCTATAGAGCAGGATTTAATTTGCTTTATGATTTATGTAAAGGTTGTTAGACTTCTTATATGGCTGACCATGCAAACACAAATTACCACTCACAATTTAACCGTTATGACATACCTCATGATTTATGTGGCATATCTGGTCTAGGCGCTCTCTTATTTCTCGCCTTCATATGGTTTTATAATAGATATTATAAACACGAGCCGTCGCCTGTCACAGTGATGCTGATGGGTAGTGGCTCGACACGAACCCTCGGCGCCGTCGTCTTTAATATAAGTGGTGGGTTTGGCGCACGCCCAACACGTGGCGCAATTTGGCGTGGAGCAAATACCAACTGGAGCCAACTAGGCATTTGTATGCTACAACAGGGCAAACACGAAAATCCAGCGGAGACAAATTCTCCTGCCGATGGGTGTAAAATAAGAAGCTTTGTTTGTATACGCAGTTTAGCGCGGAGCGTTCATATATAAATTTTCAATAAACTAGCACGTTGAGGAATTGTGTTGCCGCTGATATATAGTCTACATCTTTTCACCTTTCCGCGGATTAATGATATAGTCCATAATGTTTTGTAAAACAAGTTATTAAATCTATGATTAATATGCACTGGTGTAGGTAATACTCCGCGTTCTTAGAAGTTGATTGATATAGTAGTCTTCTATTTATTCTGATCAAACAAGCCACGCCCAATGATATGCTGATACTCTTCTTGTGTTTTATTTTGATTCTGGAACATACGTCGCACCATATAAATGTTTTGAATAAAAATAACTTTCAACGTTGACAGCTTTAAGTTGTATTGTTTACATAGTTTCAACACCTAGATATAATGCTATGCTATATTTTACCATCCTTGACAAAATACAATGCTTTGCTTACATTCTAATCTGGACTTATGTGAGGCAAGAATAGAGCTAAAAACAGTGCATCGTATCAACTTAAATCTCAAAGTAGATAATGTTTTATTTGAAAATGTGTCGTGTCATTTAAAGGTCAAATACAATTTATTTTTATTCTCTTTTTCCAAAGTTCTATGTTTTAAAAGGTTATTGAAACCAAAATAAGGTGACTGCGCGCTTTTTTTCTCTTAGAAAAATGATTTTGAAATGTACATCTTCTACGTCGAATCCGTCAAGATACCGCTCGGTAAAATTCGTGAATTATCGGACAGTGATGTCATTCGGGTTGTTCACGAATATTCCTCGCCATCTTCAGCCTTAACGGTTGGTTGACAGCGTGTGACTTACTCATCTTTCTTCACGGTCTGGTGATTTTCTTGGTGGGCATTATGCCTTATTGTTGTGCGTTCGGTTGTCGGAACAATGAGAAGTCAGGCTTTTTTTCTGTTTCCAAAAGACAGCAAAATGTGCCGCATATGGGTGTCGAAAGTCAAGCGTTAACACTGGAGACCCACCCTCGCGACAGTTCTATGTTCTGATCATTTCGAGAATGGTGCTTATGGGACTGACCCAGAGCTGCTCAAAAGTCTAGGATTTCACGAGAAACCTAGGCTCTGAAAAGAAGCCATACCGACTCGATCTCTGTAGCCACGTTGGAGTCGATGACAGTCAAACTAAGTGACGGAGTGCATCGGCGAAAAGGCAACGACAACAGGTGAGATCTGTTGGCTGAGCCTTTAGGCTAGTCCTAATCTGTTGACGTATACTTATTTAGATGTTGATGAATTCATCACCAAGTTGCCAGTATATCAATCCAGCTGTTTATCGCCATGCAGGTAGTAAATGAAATGGAATTGCAGCTGCGCAGATAGATAAATCAATAGACTGCGGTGAATCACAGACTGAGGTGTCACACCACAGCACTGCCAACCTAGGCGAAGAAAACTTCGCCTCTGACAGCGTCCACACTGTTTGCTACACCATGGGCGAGTGCCTTGCCGTCTGCCGACCATGAAGCTTGTTCTCACTTGTCATTTGGGTGCTGCAAATGTTTCGGCAAGTGTCACAAGGCAACTGCATTATTATATTTGATTAAATGCATTGGCAGGGATTACTTCTGTTGTATGTATCCATGTGTCTTTTCACAGTCAATTTGTAAACATTTACATCTTTAAAGCTATGATGAACGAAATTGTAGCATACTTATTGTATTGATACCATAGATGGCTGAAAAGTCCCTACAGACACAGAGTTCTATCGTTCCTGGAATAAAGAAATATTCAAGAGGTACCCAAGTTAGCCCATCTCAGCACTTCATAGGGCCACAGTGCAACTTGCTGACCAAAAGTGTCACCAGGGGCACCCAATATCGTCCATGAGCACGTGAGGCATGGGTAGCTGTACCCGGAATGTGAGCATGCACTACTAGAGGACAGCAAGTGGATACTGAAGGGTCAGTATTAGTTTTGAATCATATAAGTTTTTATAGAAATATTTACTTCAGTGGTAGTGTAATTAAATGAGTCAAAATGGTGAAATCTGCCCCTGTGGGTCTACTTTACCAAGGCAAATGTAATCTGTATTGATATATGTGTGAACCATAAATAGGATCGAAGCCACACAAAGAGTTGGAATTGATAGTCTCCAGCAAGCACCTTCTAAACGACATTGGCAGGCTCTACCCATCAGAGCAGACATCAAGCCTAGAATCGTATCACAAAGTGGTCATATTCTTCGCACCAAAGAGTGCCCACTATCCTTATGCCACATTGGAGGCCAGGTAATGCCAATTAAATAACATATTTTGAAATTCGTTTGTGTATATTTGAATTGGGGTTGTATGGAAGTTTAGGAGATTTGTGTAGTGACAGCTGTAATGTTCTTTGTAGAATTATGTGCTCAAGTTTTAATTCTTACTTAGCAATATGTTATCAACCTGCTATATATATATCCAGATTGCTCCTAGCAGTTATTCACTTCAATGAAAACTCGAACAGAGCTCAAGCCATCACTCGAGGTCAGTCCCAATGGAGAGTGTCTTTCCCCAGAGCCAGACAGGGAGACCCAGTTGTCAAGCATGTCAAAGTACCAATTTCATTGGGTGTGTATGTATATGCATGAATCTAGAATGAAACACATGTTTGTTTCATATGCATAAACATTGTTTCCCAATTCAATACGGGCATAAACTATAACTTACTTATTATATGACTATCATGAAATATGAATAATGTTGAATTGTTTCAGACTATGTACATCAGTTCATTGCTGAGGTGCTTGATCTCAGGAAAAAATACCCAAGCTACACACTTGCTGAGGTCCTTGCCGAGGACAGGACTGTCCCACCACCTATTGCCTCCCAGTACGAGCAACCTGAAAAGGATCTTCTCGTAGGTGCTCACAGGTGTCGCTTCAACCTGACCACGAAATCTTCTTCAGCTCCATTGTAGATAACCTGTCAAACAGCTGTTACCACACAGGCGGCCAGCTGTTTCTTTTGCCATTGTCTGTGCCATATCCAGAATGTAAACAGGCGGAAGGCTAGATACCTGAATAACCTGAAGCAATATGTAAATTAGTTGTCTATGGTTTTGAAATAAGTTGTATAGTTAAAAATATATTTGTCATTTGTCAACCATTCCCTAACTACATTCACTAGCCAAGTACTATTTGTTGTAGTAGTTAGGTCTGTCAACATACCATCCTCAACTTACAGAATGTGTAAATTTATTGGGTAACTGATACTAATGATTATTTTTCACCAGTTAACATAGTTCAATAAAGCTTGGGAAGGGTATTCTAAAACTCACCATTCGTCGAAATCTTTTGTGGATTTTTCATCCGATGCGGACTCTTGAGTTAAGGCTTTCGGTGTCATTTCGAAGTGTGACTTGGATGATTCAACTCCCGCCCGTATCAGCTAAAATAAATAGTCATTGACATAATTTGCCCCAATGTTATGCTATGAGGCCTTGTAATCCTCGTAAGAAGACGACATAGCTTCATGCAAATATGGTGTAATTTTAAAATCCAAGCAAACTCTTTTCGCTTCGCTCGCTCGCTTACTGTCAAATTCTCTTGAAGGCCGCGCAGAAGGTATGACGTCACGCAACCTGCCCCTATCGGCCAACTGAGGCAAAATGGCATCGAGAAGATGGTTTTGTATTTTCTTCCGAGTGGAACCTCATCGGTGGATTTTTAGCACTTATGCATGCCGGTGCAATGAATTATGGGTCCACGTTGGTTAATGAGTCTTAGAAGGTTTTTAACATATAACACATAGTTTGATGCAGTGTGATAATCAATGTCGATATAACATACTTAACGGCTGCCGGGCATCGTACGAAAAACGGGCCATATCGTAAAGAAAAGGCCGAAAAACGAGGCGATTATCTTGGATTTTATGCTTACCTCATCTGTTATGCCCTTCAGCAAAAAGAATCTAGATTGTGCTGATAGAGATGTTGTGAATTTAGTGTTCTACAAGCAGTCATACAATTTTAAAATGCTCTGTAACGAGTCTAGATGATATTGATTGTCCGTGTTCTATGACTGCATCCGGCGCCAATTTAAACCTAGCCTCACAATAATTACAGCGTTTTTCCATTGGGCATGGCTTGACTGAAGCTAGTGGCTTTTTGGTAAGAACAAAAGAAACCAGAATATTTTCCTGTCTGAAACATCAAATAATTATCGTATAATGCATAATTCGTGCTCTATATCACTAAGACCTCATGTTTTTTAATTATGTAAACGCAGGGTCTGCTTTTCTGGACAAATCGTCCACCACTCTTCAGGTGATGTGCTGAATCTTATTCATGCTGAGCAGCACCTCCTTGATATTTCAGCATTGCGACGGTGCCGATCCGGATTTATAACAAACACCAATATTATTAAGCATTTGAACATACTACTCATGTTTTTGCTTAAACAATATATATGTTCAACAGTAATTACAAGCTAACACGAAAGAATAGTTATAGAGTTTATTTATAGCCTATCTTGGCGCCTCGTTTAAAGAACCCAGTTTTATGAGATGCATTTTAAGGGAAAATTAATGTTTACAAAAGTCAGAAAGACATGATTCTTGTTGTTGCATTATTTAATAAGCGACATCAAGACACCCCATTTAATCCTTGACCGCCAACTCACTATATACACTGACACGTCGTAACGCTATGGTGACGCCAAATGAAAAACATTGCGGAGTTCTGTAA
>CM067353.1:84074147-84156647 GCA_034190875.2 Urechis unicinctus
ACAGACGCTCTCAGCATCCTGATTGCTGACATGAGTAAGATCGACAATTTTCCAAGAGGTCTTTGATAAGTTCCGAACTTTTTGACCGGCTGATCCCAAGGATTCTGCAACCTGCCTGTGTTAAGGTTCGGGGTTGCGACACCTGATAATCATTTGCTCGCTTAATGTATTGATTGATCTCTTATTCTGTCACAAATATTGCTAGTTAAACTCAAAGGTGTACTGCAGACCTTATTTTCAGTCATATTGTGCTACCGCCTCCACTATAGCAAAATAAATATATTGTTGACGTCCTCTTTAATGTCGAGTAGTTGCAGCACGAATATAAGTGTATCAGGGTTTGTTCGGCTTGTTATGACAAAATGATGACTGAAAAAACTACCTGTTTTCCATCAAAACCATCATTCTGTAATATTTCGTTTAGCTATAAGCGTTCGAATGTTACAATCAACTTTGACCACTTAAAATAAGGTATAAAGACATAAATAGACACAATGGACATGCTGATATAAACGTTAGGGCATCGTCTTAGCAAGAATATGAAATGCTTATGAAATATAGGTGCATGTTTATTTGTGTTTGCGTGTGTAGGAGTGATTGGGAGAGTTGAAGCTATCAATATTAAACAAGAGATTTCAAATACACTGTAATTGGTCAAAGATGTCTTAACTGGGGCCAATCACGTAGACTGCGCTATGCTCAAGACACTATTAAGGATATTGTAACATGATCGTTGAACAACATTTCTTGCCTTTGCCATAGGTTTTAAATGGTAAATTACCTGCACAGCACCGGCGTCGGAAGATGCGACAGACGGAATTATATTCATATATTGATATATATAATAGTAATAAGTGTAACTAGCGAATTCGACTTCTTCACACATAGATTATGTTGCAGATTGACCACATTATAAATCACCAGCTATTGGATATTGTTGCTTTCTTACGCTTAGCGAGTGCCGAAGCTCCCAAGTGCGGAATCCTAACTATTTGCGTGTGAATGAGCTGTTACGTTTTGACTTTGTTGATGCGTTTGTGATCATAAATTGAGATTAGCGTTCGTGCAGCTTCTATTGAATGTGTTTGGTGACGCTCAGTGAGGCGTTTTCACTGGATTGATGATTTAATTGCGAAGGCCAGGTGCACCGTGAGTGGGTTTACGATGTATTACAGGCAAGACGGGTGTGAAAAAGGCGACAGACTACATTACTGGTCTATATTTGGGGTAGCAATACCACGTTGTGTCATAGAAAATTACCCATATTTTGAAGGGATTGATTTATATGACAGTTGAATGCACCGTACAGAAAAGCAGCGGTATTTTTGTTTTTCCTTTTAAATTGTCATCCCTGACATAAATAATCCCTATTTGATGTTACATCGATGAGCGATTTTGCCGATCACTGGTTGCTTATTCAGCATGGTTATGTCGTTAGCGACCGCATCGTACGTACAAGTGGACCGTGGTTTGATAAATACCAACATTCTTAAACAGATGGAGTTGTGATAGCATGGATATGTTACATTCAAATAATGTTCTCCTTCGTCTGCTAGGGCAGCTGTGGCTTTGGTAATTCGTGTTTTTACCTTCCAGGTCCAACCGATGTCTGCGTGGAACATATGTACACATAACACCGTAGGTGGCATTCCATTATGCACATATCTGTTGCTCTTCAACGTCAGATACCATGGTCTTCGTTTTTTTCAAGGCTAATTTGCATGCCGTATTATGCCACTGGTGTTGCCAACTTCCTGCGCATCGTCGTTTCGGTCCTTTGGTGAGCAATACAAGTGCTCAATGTCATCAGCAAGACGTAGTTTGCTTATTTTGCGGACCAAGATTTTCAAGGAGGAATTCAGTTTGACTAGGGACTAAGTCATTAAATTCCCAAAAAATATGTTGCATACAATAACAGATAGGAGGCAACCTTTTCTAGCCGAGATGGTAAAGAACACCCTGAAGCCTTCTTCTACTCGAATCCCGCTCATCAGTACTGCATACAGTTCTTCTATTGAATTGATCATGTGCGGACTGATGTTGTACTTCCTCAGTGCCGCCCATAAATAAGCCTTCCAACCAGGGGCTATCAAATGATTCATTGAACTCTTTGAAGTTGTGGTAGATCGCTTGTCCCAATTCGCTATGCTTCTCACGCAGGGCCCTACTCTGGTGTGGATCTGTCTCTACGGAATCCGGCTTGTTTCACATATAAGTTTGCCTCCACTTAAAAACTAAACATTTGCTGATCACTTTCAGCAAAATATTGTTTGGAAGGCTTATATATCTAATGGGCCTGCAGTTAATGCATATCAGCGGGTTCCCCCTCAATGGCACTGCAATTGATATTTCCAGTTCTTTGGTCGACTCCCTATCGTAATCACATGATCACATAGTCTGTTATAAACTTTTACCACTGACTCTCGTCATTAGATAGGGGTGCTGTAGGGATATTTCCAATTCCTCGCATTCTAGAATATTGGGATATTCTTTGACCTGATCAACTGTCATGTCAGCTTTCGGAGAATGTCCTGCTCTGTCGGACTCTGGTACTACACCTCGCTCCAGTGCCTAGCTTCTCAGAGAGCAGGGTGATATTCCTGACGTCGATACAAGTAAGCCTGCTCGACTTCTGATATGTGAGTTCTTCTGCGGTGTCATAGGCCCAATATAAGTGTTATTTGTAAGCAAACTAGACTCTATGATGTCACACTTGATCCGAATCCTTGGCCTTACCGACTTCGTTTTAGACCTCCTTAGTGGCTTGCTGTAAATGTGCTATCGAGTTGTTGTCCAGTGGGCCAATGTACCCAGCGGTGTAATCACCATGGCTGCACGCTTGTAAATGTTTTTTTTGCTCTTCCTGTTTCATATACCTGCCCAAATTTATCGGCTGCATCCTGTTATCTGTACATTACTGATTGTTTTGATGTTCCATGATTAACCACCACAACATAATCGTAGCAGCAGACCTCATGCTGTTCCGTGCTCAGGGTGTTGCTCTCACTTGGGTCTAGTGCAAGGCCTTCGATTCCAACTGTCATTTATCCAAGGCTAGTTTGCTCTTCTTCACGAATTTTTAAATCTTATATATTGGCGTTGGCTGCTTAATATCTTCGTACTCTTTCATTTGGTTATAGTGTGAATTATTTCTGAATGAATTTGCTTCTTGGTTCAAAGCAGCCAGAATAGACCACCAACCACAATTTTCATCGTTTTTAGTTCACACTTGTTACTGCCTTTTACTTGTTCAGGACTGGTGATTGATCTAAGTATGCGCCACCTCTTGATTTGCTGTTACCGGGCTTTTTCCAGCCTTCTAGCTTTCTTCAAAATCCTAGCCAGACCTACTCTACGTACACTTTTTCACCGTTCTTGTATATACACACTGTCCCTGTTCAGGGCCTCATCATTCGCGGCAAGAGTAGGCAGTCTACCTATCCTTACAGCTTCTCAAAACAAATGGCATTTAAATCAGCAACGTATTGTATCGCGATAGCGTTACCCATTTGAAGTAGGTGTTACTCAGGGCAGATTCATTCCACTCACTAATGGCGTTTCGCAGTTGAAACGATGAAATGTTATGCATTCGTGGTTTTGCACATCCGCGTATTACACGCTAAGGACTATAACTGATGTTGTAAACAAGGTACTTAGTTCACATGGCTTTCTATATTATCTTCAGCCGGTTTCCGTGCAGCCTAGGCACACTGTGTGTCCTTTTGGCCCACCTATTATGGGTTCGATGCCAAAGTGTGGAAACCTTAACAGTTTGCCGTCCATCTCTGACAGGGGATTCACCCGACCCGTTAACTTAATAGCACCGTGCTGGACGCATATGGTCTAGATTGTCACAGCAGTAAAAAACAAATAATGTAACCAATGACTGTAACTACATAACTACAGTCATCATGTTCCACATTACGTTGCACTTTCTGGTATCTAATCATTACACAACCTAGTTAAATATTATGCGCGGCAAGTGATTTGTACTAAATTCGGCTATATACCACTACACAAATACGACCTTTTTGTGTCGAATGTACACTGATAAGTTGCAATATTTGCAACCAGAATTGGCCGACAAAACTATTTGTAATCTATTAAAAGTCATACTTGTGCATCCCGTGATTTTTATATGTACAATCGGATCGATTAGACTTACTACAATCGGTTAGCTTTAAGATTACCTTTCACAAAGTAGCTGCACAGGACCACACATTTAAACACAAAAGTGCCATCAGATGATCATAGTATTCATCCTATAGTTGTTGCTTTCATGGCGCTGATACACAGCTAAGCAGGAAATTAGTATGTTTACCGTTTAAAGCAAATGGGTTGTGCTTTCGTGAAGTTTAGTATGTAAATCTTTTCATCTCACGTAATTGGCCCATACTATTTGACAAGCGCTGTGAATAGTCTTTATTTATTCCTAGCACTACGCAATGAAACTGATCGAAGAATTTTTGTTTGACGTATTTTCCACTAGTTACAACATGGCGTTAGATAAACTGTGTAAAGTATGTCTCAAATCAGCATTTATGTCTAATTGCTCGCGAGACTACTGGAGAAGTCTGATTCCTGACAACAATAAGCAATGATTCAACTTTAAATATAACCTCATCATGGAATCAATAGTTCGTTTAGGAGCGCAGGATAGTATCCCAAACCGTTTGCAAGGTTTTAAATGTTTTGCCATGATTTTTGTTACATAAGCATAAACATTCTTTGTTTTAAAATAGTGTTACTTTCACCATGGCCGTATCTTTCTGTACAATTGCTGTGGAGGATATTGTAACCTCAGAAAACAAACTTGATTGATGTGCATTGGTTGAGCAAACGTAATAAAAGTCCTCACAGCTTCTGCAAACATATCGAATATCAAGCAACACCGTAATATATATCGAAAACGCCTTGCATTGCTTACTAGAAGAAGTTATCATTCATGGCAGCTCATTCTACAAAAGCGAGTAGTTTTGTAACCATTGACATATGGCGTGAATCCAAGACTAAACCACTTATATATGGTTTGTACTAAAGGATGTGGATGCCGAATGAAATCAAGCTACCAATGCGCGTGTGTCTGTTATCCCTTGACGTATCGCCGACGCATTGGGGAGAAATGTTTTAAATTCGGTGGTCTTCCACTACCTCGTATCACAACATCATCAACATGACTGATGCGGCGGACGAGATGGTTATTGTGCACGACATTCTATACTGACGTTAACGCATTAGTAACTTGTGCATGAACCTGATAATGCCAGCCTAGGCAAGGCAATAGGATACTTGTCAAAATGCTTGTTTCAAGTTGCAGTAGTTCTTATAGTGTCAACATAAAATATATATAATATGTATATATATATATATATATATATATATATATATATATATATATATATATATATATATATATATGTATATATAAATGTATATATATTAACATATAGAGATATATACATAAACGCACACACACATGGTTATATGTATATGTTTATACATAAATATACGTATGCATATATATATATATATATATATATAAATAGATATATATATATATATATATATATATATATATATATATATATATATATATATATATATATATATATATATATATATATATATATATATATATATATATATATATATATATATATATATATATATATATTATATATATGCATTTCGTAGACTTGGGTCCACGAAAGGATATACCAGTATGTCCACATTTTCGTCCAAAATAATTGAAAATATTTTGGTTTGACCATTCGAATGTGGTAGTCTGGTCTTAGTAACGTACAAAGATAATCTTTCACGCGTTATTTCTTTGGATTTTGAATATAATAGCGAAATAAAATTTTAACAGCTTACTTTTCGTTGACATAACCCGCAAACCTCAATATCTTCCATACAACCATATCAACTTCGATCCAAATTTCCGAAATAATGTTTAATCATGTGTGTTGTATATGCTTATTTCAAAAAATTAAATATTTGATTTATTTTTAAATTTCATAACCGAAATACTCTATTCTTCTCCTTATTCATCAATCTACAACATTGAATTAGATCGCAAAATGCTACCAGTGGTTCATAATGATCACATCTATAACAAATATGATGTTTCGAATCCATGAAGACTGAAAATTATTCAAATATTTCGATATTCCTCAAATATTCGAAAATATATATAGGCACGAAAGGTTGGATTTATACTTATAACTTAGTGTCTTGACCTTTCGTGAACGTCCTTTCGAGGACAAAAGTATATACCATGAAAAAAAAGTGACAATTTTTTTTTATTCGCATTAAACTATTTCATTTTATGAATAACAATATGCTGATTAGTCAATTGATAATTAATGATAGCAGAAATGTACTATAAACATTTGTCCAAGAATGTTGGAGTCTAAGAATGTTTGTTATCATCACTATATATAAATATATTTATATATATTCATAAATGTTTCAAATGTATGTTTATATATTACTTGCTTAACTATTTATATGCTTATATATATATATATATATATATATATATATATATATATATATATATATATATATATATATATATATATATATATATATATATGCAAGAAGATTGGCCATAACCTGTGGTGATGCACATTTTCCAGGGGTTTTGTCATGCTTATGTCTGCCATTGAGCTTTTTTTGTGGTGATGCACAGATTAACGAATGCAAGACAAAAATGTTCTCCCTATCTGGAAAAACACTGTCATCATATAGTGCGATAGGTTAAGTGGCTATCCGGAACCACAACCGACAGTGCATCCTGTTGCTGAGTTCGTAGCCTTAGCAAAGGTGGAAATTGTACAACACACCCCCGCCCCCACCCCAGCATTGAATAGAAAAATTGCAAGATTTATAAGGTAAAAATGTAAGAAACTATTAAATACTAGAGCATTAAAATGTTTTAGTAAGAACCTTACTGGCAGCAGCGATCAATTGCGAGCTCATTGGCTTCCTGTGGAAAAACGAATTGTACACATAATTCTTCTGCTCACTTTAAAGTCGGTTATTAGAACTGCGCCTATCTACCTACAGGAACTTACTGCTCAATACAAACCTGCAAGGGAACTTCGATCGATGGAGAAGTCCCCCAAAATCCCCAAATATGTCGTCATACGGTTCCAGAGCGTTCAGTAATGCCGCACCAAGTTTGTGGAACGCACTTCCCATCGGTCAAATACGCCTGATGTATTTAAATTCTCAAGACTTCTTTTTAGTCAGTTCAATGACAAGTAACTGCTTGCTTAAGCGCCATTGAGCAGGATTATTTCCTGGAAACAGGCGCTATACAAATGCCATATATGTATATGTAAGTATGTAATTTAAGGACATTTGCAAGCGAAAGTAATAACTATCAACCGATTGGGTTGAGTAGTGTGGGATGTTGTAGGCAAGACTTCAGATAATGTTACTGTAGTTTTAAGACGTTACTCAATGTGCCATTGTTATAAGAAAGTATCGACAATTTTGTTAATCGATATTGTTGATGCGAAAAAGCATAGTCCCACTTGTGTATAGTAAGTGCTGCTGAGCTAATAGTTTCAATATTTTTTATACTTAACGTATCGGGTGTATTCCTTATCTTACAACGCCTGGATAATTTGGCGCTTTGGCTGTTTGACCAGCAGACACACACTTCAGCAAGTTATACTACAAAGTTCACTAGTAACAGGATACTGCAGCATAGCAATGATACCAATTATTGCGGTTTTTTGTGTCGCTGTATAGGGCTTATAAATAGCATTTATTCGTTCTGATAGGCTTACTCTATATAACAACAGATAGTAATTTAGCATTTCACTCGCAACTAACGTTTTGTTGGCCATCAAACAATAATACATGTCACGTATAAACTCATTGCGCCAGACACCAGCTCTCATAAGCTGTTTCAGGTTAATTGCGGGAGGGCCTTAACGAGCATAAAATAGTTTCGCAATCCTCTAAAGACTTAAACTTTGAACGCTTAAATAAATTGTCAAGTCATCCTTTACTGTACACAAACCCTGAATTAATCCCATCACTAATCCACCAGAGAAATATGCGCAAAAACCGGGTAGGTTTCTCTGATGCTTGCAGATAACAGTCCGTCCAATAGCTTAAACACTTGCAAGCTTATAACGGGCCATAAATGAGTAACTTACATACACCAAAGCAATACTATTCCTCACCTTACCAGGTATTTTCATAGCTAACATTTTCACACTTATTTCACTGCGCGCAACACAGTCGATATTAAATGCATTGTATATGTCCCGGTCTTTAATTTTACTTATCGCTGGTGGCCAAGGTAAAATGCAGCATTCTTTAACTGCTTGAGTATGACATCACGAAGGTAGGACAATCGCGTAATTGAAACATAACACAAATGATCCATGTTTAGCTGAAGGTATATATGGAATATTTTCAACATGTATTGCATGACCATAACTTCCTGGTACGCTCTATGAATCATCATTACCACTTTAATGAGAAACAGCTTCCGGTACCAGCACACAAGTATCAACACCTGGTTTTTCAGAACCTCTGTACTTTTGTGGAACCAAAATTGGAACGGGCATTTCTAATGCATATGATAAAATCGTCGTTTCATTCTATAACAGCATTTGCGTGAAAATTGGTCCTGTATATGCAGAATACGGCGCGGATAAGGTGAACTGGGTGATGGCAAGTCACATATAATGCAATGGCCAGAGTCTAAGATACTTTACTTCAGCCATGGATAATACTTCCACGACATAAAGTCAGACATTATCACGGACATTAGATATACTTCATATTAATTCATTCGGAGGGAACAACAAATAGCGCCAGTATTGTCAAACGTCTAGCGCCATACTTGCTAAATCGGAAGCGGATCCCATCACTAATCCATCAGATATGTACCAGGATATATATCACGATATGACAGGATACTGTGAATAAACCACAACCGTATTATTGTTTCTGCAGTGTTCTTAAAACATTTTAGACTCGTATTTGGGTTCCGCGTTAAAACATGTGGAGTTATACTGACCAGCTTCTTCTGGCTTTGTTCATAAGGTTTGAACGCATTTAAGCCCCGACGTCAATAGTTCATATTTAAGTGGGGGTTTAAACCCTATGTTAGCAGCAATCAGAGATGAACACTGCGGTGATAAATTTGCAAACCTCACGCGGCGAAAGCTGTGGATATACGATGATATCAAGTGGCACGATCATTCTTATGCGGTTGTCTTCTGGTGTGGGCGATAATACTGGTACTATAGCAGTCGTCCCTGTATTAGATAGGACAAATTAGTTGTAGGGATAAGTAAGCCTGGGTACCAAGAAGATGCTGTAATATTTTTCGACGTACCTTTACAACTGGCACAAGGGAGTGTTATTGTCTTTTACACAGCAACTGAAAACGTAGGAGCAACCTGTTCAGAGGTGTAGTAGTATATAGAATGGGGGTTCTTGCGCACCAACCAAATAGAGATCGGCTTGGTTCACATGGGTAAGCATTTGCTGGATTTCTTGGAAATACTAAGCAACACCTTGGCAATACTAAGTAACACCTTGGCAATACTAAGCAATACCTTGGCAATACAAGGTAGTGTACGGCAATTACCTACCCATGGTAATCAAGCTGATCTCTATTTAGTTGGTGCGCAAGAACCCCCACTCTATATACTACTAGTGCCATCTCTAATTGAACTTGTTCTTCACCCATAACACCGCTGAGAATCCTGTATTGGTTGAATGAAATAGGAAATGATTGCAGTGGACACTGCTGTAGTTAGTGCTGGTATGTGTCTTAGCGCAGGTGGCGTAGCTGTTATGTCAACAGTATTTGCCATTCTTTATGTCAATGTGTTGAGCGCTATTGTGGCCACTTGTGGGCTACCTGGAATCTCTTGAATTTTAATCAGCTGGCGGCTGACCTACTAAGAAAACAACATGATCAGATCCGCGTTCTTGCATAGTCCAAATTGGATACCATTGGCAATATCATGATTTTAAGCTGAAGGAGGTTGCTGGGTTGCTGTACTAGAGTGTACCCATAAATTGTGACCTAGGTTGGAACAAAAACATAACTACAAATAGAGAAACATCACTCCAAGTAGAGAAACTTCACTCTAAGTAGGCGAAACATCACTCTAAGTAGTCGAAACCATCACTCCAAATAGATAAAACTGTGTGTCCATTTTGGAAAGTGCGCTCGTTCCCCCATTGCCTATACTACTCAATTGGCAATATCATGATTTTAAGCTAAAGGAGGAAATTAAAGCTGGATCTGTAAAAGCATACCAGACTGTTTCAACCGATGAAAAAAACGCACCGATCGAACGTTGTAAAGCGGAAGGGTTCTCCTGCTTCTATACCAGCGATAATGTGAATGTTATCTACCCACCTCAATACACAGAGTGATTTCATTGCGTGACTTGTTACTCGCTGTTTATACCTGACTTTCAGTCTATTGAATAAACGAGGAATCGGGTATAGAAATCAACACCGAAGACACGCCACAAAGGGGTGTTGTGGAGCCTGAAGGTTTAGTTAAGGAATTGAAGGAAGATTATATGAGCGAAGAGATTTGGTGTTTGAGCGGAGATGTTGCCAAGGATTTTAAAGACCAAGAATGATTATCTTGTGGAACGAAATAAACAACTAGAGGGGCTTGTCAGCGGGTGTGATATGAAGACCACGAGCTTATGAAATTGAGGTTGCAGAAAAATGGGCAACTATCCCGAATAGACTCAGAGCGGTGGATAGAAAGAACAGCGTAGACACCTTAGCCTTCAAAACAACATGGCGAAGTCGGGCCGGTTAGAGGCCTTGTCCCACGGAAGTGCCAAGGCCAACAATCCCCGATGTAAAACTTGCACACCGTAAGTTTCTACTAATACCAAACAAGAAATATAAAGCATCAGCGATGCCGTCCCACTGAATAGTTCAATACAAAGAAACAAAAAAGCGCACTGTACAAACACCAGCATAGCACTAATTTAACCTGTGCACAATGTTTAGTTATAGGAGTTCTTATGGGGAATAACTACATGTATTGTAAAGATTGTCGGTCATGTGCGAGATTGTACTGTAGCATCACCATTCACAATACATATGTATACATTCAAGGCACGACGTGTATACTCACGGTTCATTGCATTGCTCGCGATAGTTGCAAAATGGCTGGATTCATCGAAGCCAGATAAACGCACACTCGATTGAACACCATTTCCCGACCTTGGGTAGACTGGCATTCATGTAAGCACAAAACAACAACCATTATTTTACAAAGAAGTCCATTAGCTTCAATAGAACGTTACAGCCGAACTGGCATTTCTCCTCCATTAGCGCATCAGTCATGTAGCCTTTGAATTCCCGAGCTCGCTTGGCATGTAATACATTCTGATCTCACTTACACATGGGACCTCTGTCCAGGGCGAGTTTATATTCTAGTAAATTGAAGCGCCGTACTCACCGTTAATGAATGCATTCAGAATAACACAGCTCTAGGCTCCGTCCGCAATTAATGACCATTTACTCATAAGACAACAAGTAGATGATTGCAAATCGTTTTTCGATCATGAAGCCATGTGAAATGTACGAAGTGTTTTAAGGCGAAGTAGTGATCGACAGTTCAATACTAGCGGTAGGTATTGTCAACTGAAATGCATAAATCGCCTCTTTGGTTGTTGGTTGGATGAGGGAATGAATGCAGAGATTGATTACAAATATTAATATTGACACAATTCAGTTGTTTTAATTCACTTTCAATGCATGCGTAAATGCATACGTATAGTATATACTAACCAGCTTGCTTCCACCAGGGAGCCGCCATGATTAAATATAGGCGGTTAAGTGCATAACAAAGAGCTATTCGCATTGTTAACTCGAATCGCTCACATGTTCTCTGAAAGCAATGTAAAATTCCTACATTTACGCATTAATTAACCATTAACGATTTCATCTCATATAGCCTTGAATTGTGAAATGTCGCAACTCTACGTGGTTTAAGTTATTGCATGAGTATCCCCTGAACCGACATGCTAACTCTGCGGGCGACACAATGTGCTGTTTGGTTACAACTATATGTGCCATGTTAATCATATTAAGTGTGCAGTTGTGGCACACAATAAATAGGATATTTCTCCTTTTCGCCAAATGTTGAAAATATACAGCATGACGAAGACGTCGACCGCCTCATAGCAACTCAGTTAAAGTAGAAGACATTGGGAGCTCCCTGACCATTAAAGCGATTTATGAGCACAGTGCTAACATCTAATGTAACCGGAACAAAGAAGAACGCTATTCATCAACGCAATTTGTAACTACAATTATGAGCGACTAGCGAGAGGCACTGAAACCCAATCACATGCATAGACGTAAATCAATTCATATCATGTACTGCATATCAGAAAAACTTATCAACATGTAAAACAAACAAAAGCAATTTACGTTAGCAGTTATCATTGCCATCGAAAATGAACGTGCAGTGGGTGAGGAATGCACCATTAATTACCCTACCAAGCTAGCATCAATCTATGCGAGCTGGATTGAACAAGCATGGCGTATGGTCACTGAAGTCAGACCCATTAGCTCCCCACTCTCATGGCTCTGTGAAGTAATGAGCCCTTACTACTCTCCCGACAGGGATGGCTAACTCTCTGGGACTACATCGAATGTGTTTAGGCTCAATGGCCTTCGATAGAGCTAGCAATCTCTAGTGCTCGATATACATTCATTGTGCGCTAGGTAACATGCAATTGATACTCACTAGCAATACACTGTGAAACGACATAAAACTTATGCACCCTTAGTTAAACCTTAATTGACAAACTGCATTAGCTCACTGATCTCAGTCTAATCTCAACCCTCAAACGCGTCATACATCTCGTTGTCTACATGTTAAAGCCACATCGAACACTTTTCGGACCCATTATATGAATATATTTCGGCCTTCAACTCTGCGTGGTGTTTACCATTTGTCGAAACCCGTACAGGACCTACTACAACACGAGTCAATATCGCTCTGACTTACAGTCATTAGGATGCAATGATGAAACGTCTACCTAGCCCGCCGATGTTTGATATAATGCAAACAAAGAGTTTCCATTTGACTTGCCTATGTTGTGCACTTTTGGCAAACCACCATATTGCCGGGGGCAACTAAGAACCAGGAGTCAAACAATACTAGCAGTATACAACAATGGTTAATTTTACTTGCTTGATGCAGGCTCCATTGCATTTTATGACCACGCCCATAGTAAAAACAAACAAGCGCCGATATTCACCTATTGTACGTGAAAGTCAGCCAGGACAAAGTTTGGGGAAGTGAGGTGAGGGTGGATAAGGGATCGAAGTTGTTAGTCCAGGGGTTCTTGCTGTACCATGTTCATTTTACTGCATGATGACAGAATCATAATTCATACCAAGCTATATCAGTCAGTATTCGCATATATAAAACGCAAAGCAAGAGATGAAGAACAGCACAGGCGCTTATCAGATTGGACGCCATCTTACTCACTATGAATATGCTGACAGCATGCATAGACAAAATAACTTGCCCGTTATTTTGATAAACGTTCTTAAAAACGGCCTATTTTACAAACCATCTAAGACAAGACTCATGGGATGAGAATAGTAAATAGGCAGGAAATAGAAGCCTAACTGGTCCCTTAAATATGCACAAAGAAGACACTGCATTCAGAGAAGCTTACAACTTACAGGAGCACATCGGATGCTGCAGAATCAGTTTCGTAATCAGTTTTCTCCACGTAAGTATTGGCATATTACTTTCTCTCACGAAAGTAGTGGCTACGCACACAAACGACCTTTTATGCTGTCATGATGAGGGTTGTTGATCCAACTATTTCTGATCAATTGTGAGGCAATACATAACATGTTTCGGGATTATAAGAACACGCATTTGAAACGACCTATTAGTTTGCTGACAAACGGCCTTATATGCTGTCATAACCAAGGGATAAAATTCAACGTCAAAAGCTGTACCGCTTTAGCGGCGTTACCAACGCCACATATAAGCGAGGTGACATGGCTACACACTTGACTGCATAAAGTTCATCTAACTGATCCGAATACCTTATTAGCACGTAATGACAATGTTTGTCACAGCGTCTGAAAAGTTTAGCAATTGGTTGTTACCAGAGGCAACAATGCGATCAAATAAACTATCAATATCCTAAGGACGTGTCGTGGAAATGAAGTTTTCTATCAGCTTCATTGACTTAACTCTTAACGCAATGCAGTGTTTGTGATAAAGTTGCATAGTATTATATCTGCTCGATATGCCGAGGCATGTACAACAATCATCAGCGATTCTATTACATTCGTCATCGCCGATTTTACCTCAGATAACTCTTTCGAAGTTATCGGCCGCAGGTAGGTATAATCCAGGGAAAATCGATATATAAGTATGGTTGGATAATCAATTTAAAACATCGCCGTGTACATTGCCTTGACTATAAACACTTTCAACACGCTTAAATGCCTCACGATATTTCTTGCTAAAAAGGGATTGCTTAGAACCTGCCCATTTACCATATTCACCCTTCAGGAGCCTCGTTATCTTTCTAGCCTTAACCATGGTCATCGTTAGGCCATCAATCATATGCCGGCTTATTATACATATTCCATTGTGTATAGTGTATACTTAGTCAAAAGCCAAGAGTGACCGTTCCTTAGCTGTTGTAAATGCATATGTCATTGCCTTAAACAACATATTAAACAGTGCAGAAACAAGGATTTAACATCCCGCTCCATTACACCTGTCCGCTTCCATCGTACATGAACATAACATGAACCAAATGGTGAATCAGATATGTAGGGGAGACATCGTTCGAACTTACAGAGCATGGCTTAAGGAATATCATCAATATAACATGTCTTGCCTGACGGGAAAACATCATATGTGATGTAAATATATATATACATTAGTACAGACTGATATGTACACGCATAATTACCAATATATAAACATATATATATATATATATATATATATATATATATATATATATATATATATATATATATATATATATATATATATATATATATATATATATATATATATATATATATATATATATATATATATATATATATATAATTGCATAACCACCACCATATTGTGTTCCCTGCATTGTATCTACCTCTGGCCAGCAACAAAAACCGGGTCATTTAAAACAAAAGAGCGGCGCAGCTTACATTGATATATGACGATCGATGTAATCGGACAAAATTTAAACTAGAAACCCCTAGTTGGTTGTTTCGTGTACCTTGGTGAAACGAATAAGGTCCTGCGTGCTGCATCGCCTATTGTAACAAAAACGGAGGAACATTCAAGACACCATGATGATTGCTTCATTATGGCACTGTATACCTGAATCGTGTTTTTTTAGTTAATTCTTTTCGCTTTGAGTGAAATAGTTGCAGCATTCTATCAGAGTAAGATGAGATACACCTGTAGAATTCCGAACTAATTAAGGATGGCGACAATATGATATAGCATTGTGACGGTAAGCGTGGAGACAACAAGTCTCTCATAACAAATTCTGATATATTCCAGTGCATTGAAAGCTTTGTGACGTCAGCCTTTTGACAATGCCTCTTGATGCGGTCAGCTAGGATTCCATTGTCAGCTTGACTCTTTATTATTCTCAGCCCGGGGCATTGTTGGCTTTCCAAAAGCATCTCCCTCTCTCGTTGCGTTGGGTTCAGCTACATCGATAATATACGCATATACCATTCACACTCTATTCGGCCCCATATCAATTATGTTATTCAATGATATGTGCAGTTGCGATGTGACTCAACTGCATGCGATAACTCTGAAAATTCCCATAAGATCTAACTAATGGTCGGGCATCTGGCACTAGTCGGAGGATGGCGTCAGGTAATTTGAAGAGGTTCGTGCAATAAATGATGGTTAAATATCAGATAAGCACCGCAACAAATACCTAGTGATATAGTTAGCATTTATATGTTTTTACCTTGTGCGTCATATTGAATACTTAATATCCGTTAATAAAGATCCCGTAGCTATTGAATGGTTGTTTTTAGGCCAAAGATTCCGTGACGAAGCGTATTGCAAACTATTTTTTTTATGTCAAATTGTCGCTAAATTGCTTCAGCAATATTCGAAAGCATATGACAGCGATCTAGATTGAATCTACAATCCTAACACTATGTGTAATTGATCCGGTGCATTCATTGGCACACAAGTATCACCTAGATAACGATATATAATCTGTACGCTTACATGCAGTGCTGAGTAACATTGCGACCGAAGCTGTCCCTTTTTGGATTGTACTTTAGTGTTGACAGAATTACTCTTTAGGAATAACCTGTTCATTCAACGCTTTTTATTATCTTCGTAAGGGGGCAAACAGAACCCTACCACACATCTCGTCCCCGAACCATCTCCATTATCATATATATATGATCTAGTTGCATTGATCGTAGTCATAAAATGGCCTCCCCTGGGTGATGCTCTATGCCTTAAGGTTTTGATTATACTTAAGGTCACACACAATCTAGCGAGTTAATAGGTTATTCACATCAAGATTGATTACCTATCCAGTGTTTGAATACAATGATGTTCACATTCATTATATACAGCTTAACATTTCTACATTATCTTAAGTAATAACCATCCTCAATAATTGCGCGGAGGGGTACGAAAATAGCATAAGTTGTCGAGTTAACCGATAAATCTTGATAGTTACGGTGGGAGATGAAATCAAAATGATTGTTTATCAGAGCGGTCTGTATAATGCGAGCTCCGATGAACGATGAACACATGGCCGATATATATATTCAAATTCGTTTATCCGAAACCGGGTTTTTCGTGTATTTATGGTCGGGGAGTACATATATTACGATTTTGCCGATACGTACATGGTAGAAATGAATATAGCAACCGCCAATACGACGACTATATAGTCAGCATAATGACTTATTATCAACATGTGTCCATGTATGCTAATATTAATGTTGATTAGTGTGGTTTTGATAGCCTCTGTAATGCTATGTTTACAGAAGCTGTCTAGATGGACTGCATTGTGAGGCTTATTTTCAATGCATATCTAATCATTAAACGAATACGGTCGCTTTGTAATTTCTCGATTCAGTTAACGATGAATTCAATAAATTATTTAGGATAAAAGGTGTCAAACGAAATCGAAGGATTAAGTTGTCATTGGATTGCAAAGCGACTCGATGCTCGTAACTGCGCCCAAGACTTTCCCATCAAAAAGGTAATTGTATGTTTGTATACTTGATATTTTTGCTCGAGGCTCTCGTCGATGAATTCAAGTTTATTACGCGGTTTGGCATCCAGTACGTGTTTCACATTGCTGCGTTGAGAATGTCTGACTGCCCCATGGTATGTACCTTCATTGATGTTCCTCGTGCGTATTAGGCAAACGACCCATGTTATGCAGCAAGCTAAAAATGCACCATGGACAGCTTGCACAATGGTAGCCCTACAAGACGTCTGAGTAGGTATAAATTCATGTTACCGTTACGACCGGAGCTAGCACAATGGTTGCTTTCCGGCCTGTAACGAGTTGTTCGTAATGCTGCATTCCTAGAGAGTTCGCTTTCTCTGTTCAGTAAGGTAGTTTTGGCTAATCACATTACAGAACCTAGAGAGCCCGATCATGCCTCGTATATGACAAAATGGTAAATGTAGTAATGTATGGTACGCAAACGGTGAAATGCACGCCAGGCTTGTTCACTTTAGCTTTTAACTTTTGCTGATAACTGGAATCTCAATAATATTTCGATGTTTCAGCAATTACCGAATGTTTGTTTTATATAATCTTATAAAGATATTGAGGTCACTGGCATGCAACTACGTTGTGCGTCTAAGCTGTGAAGCAAAAAAACACATTATATCACAGGGATGTTTCTCACCAAGTTCATTATATTATGCGTATTACGGCATGCCAACAATTGCCCGTCATTGAGTGGTTACTGGCGACAAGCGCTCAATGCGCCCCATATAATGTTTTTATTGTGTTTTTGGTAGAGTGCTTTTAGCCATTTTAGTCGACTACAAATTCCAGAGTAGAGAATGGTTTAGGTCACTTAGACCCTGCAAATCTCGCAAGTTCCCCATCTAGTGCAAGAATAATCGTACAAGTTTCGCCATAGCTAAGGCCGCGCACTTAACAACAGGATGCGCTGTCAATTATAGAGCCTGGGTTACCTAGCCTTTCGTCCCACATAATAAGAGAGCATAAAACAGAGCAAGTGCCGTGGTTTCCTGGCAAACAGGGGCCAGTTGGTGTTTATCATGGATGTCACACGGTGTAGGGAAATTTAAGGTATAAAAGTGCATTACCAAGAATAATATCCGATTGAGCTTATTATTCTTACCAACTTTAAAAGGAAAACACATGACTGACCAAAGTACATGCAGCACCTGGATCTCGCATATTCATCGAAACTAAGTTTAAATGGATGTGTGTCGAATGATTATTCAAACCTTTAACACCCAACTGCAGCTCCATCTCTAATTACAATCGTATTATGAATCATTTTCAGTCCTTCTTTGTTCATTTCAAATTGATTCATGATCACTCTGCATACATGGACATATGTAATAAAACTGTTCAACGCAAG
Organism: Urechis unicinctus; assembly: GCA_034190875.2. Lineage (NCBI taxonomy): Eukaryota > Metazoa > Annelida > Polychaeta > Xenopneusta > Urechidae > Urechis > Urechis unicinctus. The sequence continues at coordinate 84,092,799 of CM067353.1, forward strand.
CCCAGGAGGATGTTAGTTACGGTGACGATCGACGGTACGGCTGAAGCCAGTGGCGTGTTAGCTTATTTTAGAAATATGACTCTAGGTGGCTACATTTAGCTTACGAGAATTTACCTTCGGCATCAGCGTATAAAGTGGACCCGCATGCTAACCCTTGAACTGCTATTTAAGTATTTTACAGATATATCGATCAGGGATGAATATAAAAACCAGTATGCTGTGGTTTTGTCACTTTCTCTGCTGGAAATGGAAAAAAGGACTGAACAAAATTGCGAAAGCTGGTCGATATGACAATGTAGAATGCTGTGATGAGTGTTGCTAAGTTGCGTGTTTGCTAACGGGAAGGTATTGATATTTTGATTGTTCCTGGTCGTGGTCTCTTGCAAAAGGTCACGCGATTTCGTGATTGATCGCTTAGTGTTGGGTATACAACATAATTGATTATTTGTGTATCAGTGAAATTCGACAATGCACATTCTATATTTGTTAAATGATTTCTCTAAATATAAGCATATTGTCATCTTCGACTCGTTAAACATAACTGTAATTTCAAATGTGCAAGCAGTCGCACTTTCAAACTGACGGATGAAATTATAAAAGATCATACTTTCGTTAGATGTATACACATAGAGAGATTAAGCGACGTATAAGGGCTACTTTAGCGTTTTTCACGTGCTTCAATGCAAATCTAACCTAGATGCGGAACGGCATTTCATCGTACGCGCGTTGTTTTATTTTTTCTCCAAATCCGCTTAAGTTGGATGCGGAGAGCCTTTCTGACAAACATTGTGCTATGATTGTAAACATATATGCTGTTAATGGCGATACTTTCGTGTAATTTCGCACATGCTATACAATGCAATACTTGTAGTTCTATCACGTGCGGCTGATTATATGCGAAATACGTAAAGATGCGCCACTAACTAGTGATGTATTTGAACTATCTCTGGTTGGTCAATCTGTGCCATTGGAGTATTTGGCTGCTTTGCTTGACACCAGTTGTTTATCTGGCTGTCTATGATATCCCGAACAAAGGTTTCGTCTAAACAAGTCGATTACTTAACAACACTATGAATGTTTGGATTTTGATACACACGCGTTGAGTTGGGACACGTTCCTGAACACCCTAAGCAGCAAGAGATCCAAGTCGAATATAGCCGTATGGAGCATCACCCAATCATTCAATGGCGATGGATCTTTTCTTGTATTAGTATGTCAATGTTGCATTGTTATATTTCGGATGTACTTATTTGCTTTATTCGAGAAGCAACAATATATCCGTTAATAACGGCAATGCTGTCAATGAACAATCAATGCTTTTCGTGATCATAGTAGCGAGCAACGACTATGGTGATATTGATCGCGTAAATGAGCACAGGCGTAATCAGCATTGGTTGGGGTGGTGTCATATGGACTTTTTGTGGGGGCAGGTTAGGATTTGATTGCCTCGAATTTGTCAAGAATAGATGGCGAAGATACCTCACCTTCTTCACAGCAAACGAACTTTTTCTCGGGTTCCATCTCAGCTTGGCATCAGTTAACGGTTTAAATATTTCCCGAAGATGTTTCAGATGCTGGTCATGTATGGGTGAGAAATAACGGATATCGTCGATGCAGGCCATGACGTATTTGTATTGTATGTTAGTACCAAAGGGTACATGAGGGCTTGAAACAAGTTTGGCGCGTTCAATATGCCCTTTGGCAAAGTTCAATACCTGTGTTTCGCCGAAATTGTGATAAACATAGTTTTATCCCTGGATCTAAATGGACTGGATGGAATCCCTGAGTGCAATCAATAACTGAAAAGTACGGGGGTTTTTTCACCTTCACAATTTATCACTTCATGTTACCTGGGAATCCTAATGACTTGAGGGATGGTTACCGCACTAAGGCTTCTCTAATCAATTACGAGGCCATCGCCAGCTTTCTTTACAAAAATGGCCGGCGAGGACAAGGCCCCAACATTAGCTACCTTGACTAGTCCATGTTGGATTTTTGGTCAATGATTTGGTCCATTTCCTGTCTGACCAGAGGAGTCATTCTACAAGAATACTTATAAACGGAAGTGAAGACCAGGAGAATCGCCATTTTGTCCAAAGTTATATCGGTCAACCATAATTCCTTGGTTTTTGGATTGTCAAACCAGTCGGAGAATTATGCTACTAGGTCTTGAAGTTTTTGGCGCTTTTCAAACTTACCTGAGACTGGCTCGAGTTTACATGCAATATATAGGTAGTATCTTGTCAGGATAAATAGCATGAATTCAGTAGAACATCCTCACTTTGACAAGCATTTACCGAGGCATCAATGTTGTAATAGAAGCTTTCTATGTCATTGTCCTAGGAATCAAATGTGGCACTTTTCTCACCCATGGTAATGTACTTTGCAGCAGAGATAGTGTTGAACAATGTTATTGGCACACAATTGTCATTGACAGTTAATTAATTATTTGCAGAAAAAACAGACCATTCTCCTGTTGTTTCATTGTTGGTATTACGGAAAAGATAACTTGCATATATAAATTCAGAAAAGTGCTCAATTGTAATATTTTGCACAGAGTATACAAAAACATTGGTTGCAAATGGAATGCCTTATAATTTGGGAGTGATATTCGCTAAATACCCCAAGATCAGCAGATAACCTTTGGTTACGTACATATAATGGCAAGGTAATGGTTTCTAGAGTTGTTACCTGAGTGTTGTTTGCACATACCTATTTGCTTATCTCGTAATGCTGGTGGCAATATGGACAATATGTCTTTAGATATGATATTGAGATCAGCTTCTGGGTCAACTTAAGCTTTGTAAAGCTTAGCTGATAGCCTTATGGTCACGTCATTGTTGTGTAAAATGTGAGTGTTGTACTTACCAGTGGTCATTGATGTGGGTCCGTTGTCGTCCATTTTAAGGTCTGGTCCGTTACTCTCTGAGTCAGCAACGGGCGATGCTAGTTTCCCTAATAGTGGCAGATTAAACTAGCATGCCCTAGCTCTCAGCACATCAAGCAGGAGAAGTTGATGTCGGTGCGGCATTGCTCTTTGTTACGCACCACGTTGAAACACTTGTGACAGAGGGTTTCCTGTTGCAGATGGAGCAACAACCACTACAGGAACCGTTATCGCAATCACGGCGAGTCACCTGTTCCGCCTCGATGAGGGTTTTTAGGTCAATTCGGGTGCTTGTTGTTGCTTGGAGTGGGAACTAATTAGACATATAACACGATCAAATGAGTAAAGTTCTTGTTGTTCATTAAAGTTTAACAATGTAGCTTATCTGGGGTCTCGGTCACAAATTTTCAAAAGGGTTCCCATCACAATCCGATGCCATCAACTCGGCTCCAACAACTTCCATATAAATGAAATAAAAATTACTAATTCCAAGGTGAGGTTTCTGTAAAGCTCTAGCCCTCATTATTCTTATCCGGAAACAGTCGACGTTTCAACACAGTTGATGTATATAATAATTATATGGTGTGGTAAGGAGCAGGTGTAGTGAAGGTTTAGCGGCGCCCGAGAAACCACCCATCATTTTACTCCTGAATTAAATATGATATAATTATTTTACTGTCCTGAAGTGAAGGATTTTGTATCATCTATCACAACTTTGATTTACATTGATGAGTTATACGCTGTTGTGTTATAGTTGCTTTTGATTGCTTCCTAAACGTCGTATTTATATATATATATATATATATATATATATATATATATATATATATATATATATATATATATATATATATATATATATATATATATATATATATATATATATATATATATATATATATATATATATCTGAATCAGATCTAGTTGTCCTTCTCATCTATCATACCTTAAGAAGCATCGACGAAAAGGAACAAATGGCTGTTAGTTTTTAGAATAATTTAGGCTAAATATCAAAGAATATCATCGCGGCTGGGCACATTGCTCTTTGGGATTGCACTATGAAGGCAATACTGCCATCCCTTTGCTGGTATCGATTTTAAAATATGCAAATACACCTGCGGTCGCCTTGCAGCACGGGAGTGCCGGAGTCGGAGCATGCGAGTAATTACATATTAATGTCTGATGACAAAGGCAAGCAATATTGTATAAAGTTTTAATAGCGTCTTTAGCATGATGCAGTCTGTTCGATTGATCCCAGTTTTAAACATCTCCGATGAACCACACCATATTTGAACTAAATTCCTTAACATTACACATACACACTCACATAAGCATACCCTACTGACCAGCATGTTCCCCTAGTTTGCCAGTATCTTACTCTCTTGTTGTGGCGATAAGCGTCCTCAACCTCTATGTCGATGGAATCAATTTATGTCTATTTGACCACCATTACCGCTACTGAGATTCCGTGTGACGCAAGCGGTTTTATTCCTTAATTTTGCCGAGAGCTCATCTCATCGTTCCCTGTTTGATCGAATCAGCTGTTTCTTTGTGTAATACTTTGATATTTGCAAATGATGTCCAGATGTTCAATCCGTTTGAAAAAAAAAGGTTTTCACTCATAGTCGACGATCGTCTACTTGTTATGAGTGTTCCGTGCGTTTCTGAAGGGAAATTGCATACTTTTAACATCACTACAAACCTCTTATAACATTCGCAATATTATTTATTATGAGGTGTATATGAACCAGGAAGTAAATCAACATATGTTGGTCAATTGTGAATAACCAACTTCTGACTCACTTTAAATATAGTGTCCGCAGCCCTAGCTGAACTATTTACGGCACAATATTAGGAGGAATTCATTGTTAACGTATCATTAATAGTCATACGTTTTCTGTGCATATATTTTTGCATCTCAAAATTTATTGCCTAGCCAACTGGCTGATTCAATTTAATACGCAGCCATGTATAAACCAATCACAGATTTGAACGAAGCCGAAAATATTTGATTCCGACCGAATTTGTTGCGCAAAGTATTATTGTCACACAATATCACGACCTTAGTAAGGCTACTGTGGCCTACAAAAACGTCTTTAAAGGTATGAATGAGCGGTATGAGCTGATCACGTGCTAATGCTAGGCTACCGAATAGCGATGTGTAATAAGTCGAACTGTGTGATGCAGTGCGACGCAATGGGTATATGGCCAGCGCACAGTGTTGGGTTTAAGTGCCGAGCACATAACTGCGAAGTATATTAAGCGGAAACTAAGTATTATTTTCAGAACATAATTGAATAAACGAACACACCGCTGCGTCGACAAAAAAAAAAAACATGTGCGCACCGACTTATCAATTCTTGCTAAAGGCACCCATAATTCGAGGCAGGGGATGAGATAGTGGAAAAGCTTTAAATATCTGAAATATTCACAATGTCAAGCATCTAATATTTGAAATCCGTGCATTCAATTATGCATAGATTGCAATTTGGTTCAATATGATGGGTCACATAAATTGCGCTGTGCATGATAAGCATTTGATTCGATATATATGAGCATAAAAGTACTCAATTTATTAACGGCTTGCAGCTAGTTCTGATGCTGTAATGTCGCTGCCAATGAGGTTTACTCACGGTCGTTTACATGTAGAACAACGCCATGTTACGCATGTCGCGTCGCTGCAGTGCTATAACGCTACAGTGTATGCAATGAGTAGGCGGTCAAGGATTGCGTTGGGTATCTTGTGTTCGTATTAAATCATAAAATGTTTTACGATAAGTAACAGGATGCATTTGGTTAACTGTATAATATAATTTAGGGACCCCACAGCTGTTAACGGGTAGCCATAAATTAGTATGAGTAAGCGTAAATCACAGAATAATCGTTAGATTAATCTATTGGAATACTTTTTGAGCCTTATTAGCCAGAAAGTGCGTGTTTGATAAGTGACCTTAAGAATCGCCCCTGATGGATCCATACTTTGCTTGGTGTTACCATTGAATGGGTACAGCAGGTGGCACAGAAACCGATACAACAGTACCACTGCCTTATTAAAGCAAACATTGTGCCTCGAGATGTATCTCAATCAAGAAGGTTGCTCACTCCATGCGCCATGATAAGCTTTTAATAACCTATACGACGTTATATGTACAGTATCAGTCATGGAGTAGTGTAATGCAACTCGCCGTGCGTTTCTTTTCAGCTTGTGAGCACCGCCTAACATATACTGTTACAGGTAAAAGATGAGGCTCGCTTTCTGCATAACCAACAGTTCATCGATACCATAGTAATGAGCAGAATATTATAATTCGTAATATATTGAGGTTTGTTATAAATCTAGATCGTCACCTTCCCCACACTGAAACATGAAGGAGGTGCTGCTTGGTACGAATTCGGCACATCAGCTGCTTAGCTTATTGTCGCTGGCAGGGGTTTGCAGGACGATTTGGCAACTAAAGAAAACCCCGCGTTTACATAACTTAAAACATTAAAAACGCGGTCTTTACGTGCTTTTTAGTGTTTCTCTAGTGGGCTTATTAAGAACTTACTACAAAACAGGTAGAGAAGTAAAAATTAGCCAACAGGCCACCAACTCGTGTCCAGCGATACCCAGGATGGAACAATTTCTATTTCATAACGTACGCATTAGCGTACAATGATTTAAACTGCTGCGCAACTCATCTTTATGTACGGGCTCGTGTAAGCTTTATTATTCGGCAAAACACCAACTGAGCCTGTGAAATATGTAGCCGTGGACCCGGCATGACTTAAGCAGCCGTATATTGTCTCAGCGCCGCTGAGAATCAACAATAAGCACTATCTAAACAAATAAGGGATGATTTAATGTTCAAGAGATTGTTCAGCAGTTTAACCTATGTGTGTACTTTTGTTTTTGATAGACAATAAAACGCCCGGACACCCATTCCCCTAGCAATATCCCCTGTCAGTCAAACAGGATGATGAACCCATCGGCTCAACTAATTCACAAACACTATTCTATTATCGTAAGATCAAAATAAAAACAACTCCTGTCATAATAAAAATGCGTACAACCCATCCTTGATAGTACTTTGAATCACGATCTTTGGACAATGTGACCAGCCACAATTGCATCATCAATTAGACTCGTTACGGAACATGCTAAAACTGTATGGCTGCCGGTAAAAAACATTAATTGAACACACAAATACAGCACTTTTATCAGCACAACCTGTTCTCTTTTCGTGAAAAGGGCATATCGTTTGAGGTAAACATAAATGCCAAGATTATCGCCTTGCATATTTGCCGATTTTTTACGATATTGCGCGACTTCATTACAATATCGCACCTGATTAGTAAGCAAATTCGTCATTTATCATCACACTACATCAAAACAATATGTGTTTAATGGTAAGTGGAACCTTCTTAGACTAGTAATGATGTGTTAATCCTTTGGCTAGGTTGTTTACAAAGGGGATAGATAAAGCGTGCACATAAGTAGGGTTTTGATCATTCGCAACATTTTCACCGGATGTTTGTCGCTAATAAGATGCAGGTTGTCCGGTAGGCGACGGTCTGTGTTTGCATTATCCATTGTAAAACATTCCGAAGGCGAGAAGTTAGAGATCACCTAGCCCAAACTTGCCACATAAGATTGGAATGGTTTCATAACGTTACAGTGTGAGCGATAGTTTGTCTATTCATGGTCAGCCATATGGCGAGCCTTGAACCTGTCACATCAATAATAAAGTAGGTTACTCGTGCTCCATAGCATGGTTTCGTAAAAGAACGCGATACATTATAGCAATTCACAAAATATTGCTGCTTTGTGATTTATCATTGCATTCTTACTTGTCGCGCTGGCGGCGCATATTACAAAGGGATTGGTACGATTACCAAATCAGTATTTATAAACATAAAATACTGAAGAATTCACGATACAATGACGACAACACAAAATTATTTAAATACATTTATTACTTGATGGTTGGAAGTAGTCGTTGCATCTTCATACCGAATATGGAGACGTCATGTTTGCAATGGATACAGTCCCATTAAGGTATAACGCAATCCATGCGCACAGCGGTTTGCATGCATGAGCTAAAGTGGAGCACACACACCCACACACACGCACACACACACACACACACACACACACACACACACACACACACATATATATATATATATATATATATATATATATATATATATATATATGTATATATATATATATTAATATATATATATACATATGTATATATATATTAATATATTTATATATATATATATGTATATATATATATATATATATATATATGTATATATATATGTATATATATATATGTATATATATATATATCTGTATATATATATATATATATAAATATCTCTCTATATCTCTATATATATATATATATCTCTATATATATATATATCCCTCTATGTATATATATAAATATATATCTATATATATCTATATATATATATATATAAATATATATATATATCTCTATATATATATATATATATATATCTCTATATATATATATATATATATATATATATATTTCATTGCTGTAGAATTTATCTTTTGTTAATTTTTTAATGCCATAGCTCCTCCCTTACAGAACTAATTGACAACGATTTTATCAATGGTGTGTGCAGTAAGGAATGTCATATCACATTGTTACGACTATGCTCCAACCGGTCAAAATACGTATTACGCTTTTGCTAGACTAAAACTCTCACACCCTTCAAAGTGTATATAGACTTGGAGCGTGGATAAGTGGTTCACCGGAAATGATGCCTTGCAGTGTATAACGTCCTTTCTATTCGCGCACAAGATGGAGTGATATGCTATTGGCGCTAATGATTCGTATATATTGCTTTGCAAAAAGGAACAAATTATTTGCGACAGTATGTATGGTTCATTGCATCTGAGGTGTGCATTTTATAATCTGGAGATGAGACCAATATTTGATGCATTCCCATAATGTGTGTACAATGGTGGAGGATGAACCCGAGAAGAGAAATTAGAATATTTCACATTTGATATGATTTGTGCATTAACTGGTATAACCCGGGAGTACAACGGCGTTTCACACTGATGTTACATCGTGTCGCGTAAGCGTGTGTATAACCACAAGCATCAATATTTTCTCGTAAAATTACTATTACCCTAGCGTCGGTATCGGTGGCTTTTCGGCGGTCGGGAGTAACGCTTATGAACAATCATTACCACCTTTTTAGTGCACTAATAAAGTATACCGTTTCACCGATGGCGTGTTATCAACGGAGAACAACTAAATCTATTAGGGTACTTACCCGCAAGGTAAGGTGGCACATAGTACAGTGCACTTTAAGATACTGAGATATTGCGATGATAAAGTAATGAATGAGCCATATCAGAAGGTGTGAGTCGTGTTATGTGACATGTGACAACTACAATTGTTTTCCAATATTTTTATGACAGGTTTTGTACAGATTTTGACTGAACAGTTAGGTTCGGCCATGCACTTCGTATGCACACATGCTTGAAGTACAATACTAGCTATGATGACTGATATATGGCTCATGTGTTACGTTGCATGCGTGCGCAAGCAGCTATTTAGACATTTGACAATTGTGAAACACAACATGCCATATCAAGTATGTAGTCAAATGTATAGCATCGTTGTCTATACGCCGTTAAATGTGGCGGCAATCGTCAATTGATGAGAGCATACAGAAAAGGCTCATGCAGTATTCGAATGTTATAATGCATTATTACTGCATAAGTACATACAACGCATAAACCGTTGTTTTGAAGAACTTAAACTAACATGAATTCACCACAGGCTTGTTTTCTCAGCAGTCAAATAAACGAACATTAATGGCACACCAGACTAAGATAACTGTACGCCAAATTGATAAGTAATGGTGTCACCGAGTGACATAAAACCTCACTGATCTTATAGCATAACACTGATTGATTGATTAGATACTCAACACCCGGGTTCATGAATGAAGGATGATCATCAACAACAGTATTGTACGTAGCAATTGTGTATCCCCGTACATGCGTATCGCTCTTATCCTCGTTACATTGGATAACAAGCGTACTGTTGATTTGTTTACCAAAACCACTAACAATGTTGTTGATGTTCCAAATAGCCGATGCACTACGTACTTGCGCTTGTCTATGGTTTCACGTGACAAAGAAATTTGATGGACTGTCTCGACGGGTACGTATCCCATAAATATTAAAGGACATTATTCAAGGTTGAAAACGAGGTTTGCTTGCAGCATGCGCAAACGGTTCATCGTATTCATTGTAAAACAAAGCATATTCTTCATATGGGTAATATGTTGGTTATTGTTATATATACGGATCAGCACCGACACAATGAAGAATTAAGAAGGTGCTGCAAGGAACAAAACTAGATTCAGCAATAAGTTGCTTCAATTGCAGAGGCTCGCAGGACAATTTGGCGATAAATGCGTACACTTAAAACGCGTCTTTTCATTCTCTTTGATTAGAGAGTTACTAGAATTAAGTTTTTGCAAGAAACTACAATTATCTTATGTTCCGGACAAGACAACAATCTGGTTTTTTTTCTTCTAACCGAATGGCCACTAAGCCTTGTCAAGCCATGCACTGGATGGAATCATATTTATCACATATAATGTGCAACATCGTGCACCGATTTAAACGGCTACGCAGCACACCACACGATAACCATTATGTACTGCCCCTTTTGTGTGAGCTTTATTATCTAGGCAGGTCAGATATCCGGAAAAAACGAAGTCAATAGACTCCGTGAAATATTAAGCCGATGAGACTGAAGCAACAATATATTGCCTTGGCTCTCTACGGCTTGTTCATCAACATTAAACGCAACGCAAAATAACGGATGATTCCATTTGATCAGGTGAATGCCCCTTAGATGAATTATACATGCACTGTTGATTTTGTATATAAATGGAAAAAACGCACCGAGACACCAGTAACCTGTATATATGGCAAGGTATGAGGCGAGAGGTCTTAATGAAATGTTTGCACAGTCGAATAAACATTGTCATGAACTACGTAGCATTATAGATACCTCGTAGTTTTGTCAATAATTATTCGTAGCTTATATCACATCGTAAGGCAAGGCACAAAGCTGCCAAAGTGATATTTGTTTTAGGAAAAGTGAATGCAAGCATGCTTGCTCAGGTGCTAGGAGCATAGACTTGACTTCCTAAATGTCGGCAAATACCATCGATATATTACCAGTCCGTTGAGGAAGATGAAAAACCCGTTGTTTCAATGAACGCAATGTCTATAACATACGCTATTACATACACTATCGCAGTATCGAAAGACGGAAATTGAAACGAGACCTGTCTTAATTAAAATGCTTAAGACACAATTTCAGACTGAGCTTTTATTCACGAAAACTTTCAGGTTTGAACAATGTAGAAAGTTTACCATCGTTTGCAAATGCTTTAAACACTGCCTAAGTTGCATCGATGCTGCGTTTTAAGTAGAATGTATTTGTAATTATCTATTTTTGCTAACATTGTTTCTGATTCATTTATATGGAAAGATGCTGTTATAATTATGCCGCGAGGTTTGAGTTACCGCATAATCAATCAATCGCATTCAAAGTCATTGCGAAAACTTCCAAAGTAGTATGTATCTCTGCTCAACACCAAAATGAACGCATAATCGCAGTAATTGTCTGGGCACAATTGTCTTGGTTCTCGTGTGAAGGGCATTTTGGATAAGTTTGACATTCAGTCCAACATAGTCGTCAAGCATATCAATCTATTATTTACGATATAGCCGTGTTTCTAGCAGCCGATTTCTTGCAGCTGATTAGCTTGTTATTTTGTCATTCAAAATCACACTTCATCAAACAGTATGAGTTTAATGTTCAGTGAAGCCTTCTGTAAATATTGATACTGAAGTATTCCGTCGGCTATGTGATACAATACTAATATAGATCGGGCAGGTCATATGTAAGGACTTTGACTATTTGCAAAGTTTTCGCTGGGTGGCTTGACGCGCACTTCCAGAAGGCTATCTAGGCGTTCTAAGCAAAAGATCTTGCCCATTATTATTGAAGCTTGATAAAAAATGAGCCATTGCATAGTTGTTAATGATACGTTCGAAAAAAAGCAGGATATACATTAAGTCAGTCTCACACCCACTCATTATAGACAAATATAGAGAAAATGGAACCTCAGTCAACTATAAAATATATGGGTTTGGCATATGCTCGTTTAGAGTCATCTGTGCATTAATTATGGAGACAGAAAAAGATAAATACATGAAAAGGGATCACATTTCTGTTCAACATTATACCAGATAATTTTCTCAAATGCAACACTCGAGCTCAACGTTAATTGACACATATTATCGAGCATTTTAAAGGGCACAATGTGATATATCAGGAGCAATAACAGCGAATCGGTTTCAAAAGACACACTGAGAACTCATTTTGTACATATATATATATATATATATATATATATATATATATATATATATATATATATATAAGTATATATATATGTATATATATTTATATGGAGAGAGATATATATATAGAGATATCTATATATATATATTCATATAATATATAGGTAAACAGATATCAGGATATAGAAACATATATATATAATATTATGTATATATATATGTATAGATATAGTATAATAAATAGAGAGGTATATACATACTATAGATATAAGATAATAGAGATATCTATATATATAGAGGGATATATATATATCTTATATACATATATATATATATATATAGAGATATATAGAGAAAGAGGGATAAAAATAATGATATACATATATATATATAGAGATATATCTCTATATATCTATATATAATATATATATATATATATATATATATCTATATATATATATATATATATATATATATATATATATATATATATATCTATATATATATATATTACAAAAATGTTTTTCTTATTTGAATGCTTGTATATAAGCATAATTATTGGTTATTACCTGCAGTATTTTGCAAATTTTTGAACACTATCATCGGTAATACAAGGCAATATCAATTGTATCATTTACCATTTTCGGGGACGGAAAATAAATTGTATTTGGTTTAGATGGCCGTCGATATGGAATCACTGTATTATGTCGTATTGCGATAAAGTTTCAAAAAGCAAATTATTTTCTTTTCAACGATCACTTGAAAGACTTGGTAGTCATAAATGTGTTGTTGTTGTATAATATTATCATAATTGCACACTATTATGTGTATATTTCAACTCGGCGCGTTACTAAAGTATATAGCGGATGTAAATAATAAAGGGGGTATATAAATCATTATGGTATTCAACTTCACTTGTATAAACGACGTGTATTTATTGATGCGACGATGCAATTGGCTGGAGACAATAAACTTATAGATCGTCTGACATTTTCACATATTCTATGCGTGGATCAATTCGCCTCAAATTACTTGCAAGCCATACTAAAGGAAGGTATCTGTTAAGTCGTTATATTTGTGTTCATGGATACAACGAGAGTGTTTCTCATCAAACTATGGAATTATAATGCCATAACTTAAAGTATTGGTAAATTTGTACTCTCTTAGTTAAACAACACAACAAAAGTGCTGAATGACCAATACACGTTCAATATTGCGTATACTATCATGCTTTTAGTCGCTTCGGTCCCTCGAATACCATAATTTACCTGAGCAAGTAGGCCTAACGCAGCGCCGTTAAAAATGATTTGACGTTATAGCATGGCAATACCAAAATCCTAAATTACACTTAGATAAGCTACATAACGAGGAATGGATAAGAAGCCGTGACTGCAAAGCGGGGTGAGCAAACATCCTGCCTGGTTTTGGCGTGGTTTGAACATACCCTATTAACTGTTGCTGCAAGCCTTGTCTAGTTTGTGACCACGTTCTTAACGCTGAAAATTAAGACAAATTGTATGCAATACTTCATTGTTGCGTTTCTCCAATTAGCAATATCATTAGCGAAGAGTGCGCCTAACTTATCTTGTCCTTTGTCTTCTTGCAGAATCCTGCCATTACCGACACCCTAAAAAACCACGATAGCGCGAACAGTTATTAAGATGTGGGACCCTGCCAGGAAAATGTATTCAATATGTGAGCACATTGTTCAACCATTGGACTGCTTAAAGTGGGTGACATATGACAAAAACTGCGCACGAGCGGTAAAAAGGGGCGTCAGACGACGGTTACCTAAATCTTACTGGCTGGCACAGTTTATTCTGGTCTTTGCAGTGTTACCGTGTTTATCATTGCTACTTCTAAAACCTGATATTCATATCAAGTTACGTGGTAACAAGCGTCGTTAATTGACCAAGGCTATTCTTATTTGAAAAACATATCAAGTAATTTATTGGAACGCGGATCGAATTTCTAGATCGTGCAAGCATTCCCTACACCAGTGTAAATCAATAATAAACTCAATAGCAAGTTGAATAGAGCTATATTGGTCTTACAGTTTTTCCGTGGAACGGGAAATTTATGTACATCCATATATCAGCTGCAACGAAAACCCTCAACTTGCTCGTTGAACTCGTTCATACTTGAACACCCCAGTCGTATGCATAATATGTTTTTTTTTATTTCATATCGGTCAACAGCAGATTTATGCCATGGTATTTGACTAACGCAAAGCTGAGCTACGAGCTTGGCGTGCGATAAAACCCCCGCTGTAATTAAAGACGACAGCGAAGCGTTAGAGAGCACCTAGCCCAGATATTCCAAATAAATCGTAAGGGGTTTCACAACGGTAAATGGTAAGTGGTAATTTGTTTTGTTATCGTCAGCCGTATGAGAAGCATGGCTTTACAAAAATACAAAAATCAGGTTGACTTCCAGACCAGAGGATATTACCGTAAAAGAAAGCAATACACCATTACCCTTGGTGACGAAATGGATTAATCAACATTGAAGCGTGGAAGCTCAAGAATTGACCATCTATATTAGGCTACCACAGCTGCCGCTATGTGATTGCATTATTACTTCTCGATATTGTGTACATTTTAGATGGATTAGCACAATTGCATAGACAGTATGTATAACAATATTGCTGCGAAAATTATATGACACAATGCCAATAAGACCAGATGCTAATGACGTATTTATTACTTGAGGGTTCGATGTAATCCTTGTCATCCCTTGCACGTCAGCTTAGAACATATTATACCTAGCTCAATGCAAATTGCTTCCCTGTTAAACTTGATGAAGAGCTCGCGATGTGTGTACGTAGTTCTGTTTGATGGCGTGAAACTTCTTCGCATGTCTGTGCTCCATGGAATTGTTGATTTTACACAGAAAGCCCCCCTGCGATGAGTGTCCGGTAGGAAAATGTCAAAGCTGGGTAATCAAATTATTGGCCGTTTTCCCGGATCCTTGCCAGTGCGACACAGATTATGATTTGCAGTAAATTATATCCCGTCGACACCACACATAGTCAGACAAATCTGACATCATATATTTCATTATTTACCTCTTTACCCCGTATAAAAAAACATGTGGACAGTAGAGCGCATTTAAGCAGGATAACATAGCATGATCCACAGTGTATGCGAAATGTGCAATATGTGATATTGCCTACGTAAGCCCAATTGAGCCTATCGTTATAGAGGCTATGTTTATTAGAATGTCATGACTGACACATAACACACCACAAATGCGAGAGCAATTATTGAGATGTTGGACCCTACGAGGAAATTATGTTCAATATGTATTAGTGTTCTTCAACCATCGGACTGCCAAACGTCGCTGGCATATGTCACAAATGCCGTGTTAGCTGTGCTCACGGGCAGAAAACGGACGGTAGACGCCAGTTATGTCAATATTACTTGGTATTACAGCTAAGTCAAGTCGTTGGCATACTTATTGTGGACACTTGAGATCATATCAATAACCTGATTTTCATCACATGTTACATTCTAGGAATCAAATATACGTATATTGTGTGGTAATCTACAGGCATCACCAGACAGTGTAACAGTGAATGTGTTGTGTCGTAATAGCTTTCCATGAAAAGCGTATCCACATGACTATTGTAGTTATTCTGTGCAATATTACATGTATGTTACTCAATCTTGCCCACGTAATGCACACTTTGTACAGTGAATATGGTGTTGGTTCTCAAAAAGCAGTCAATAACTTTGGACTCAACATAGGTCAAACTAGCCATTGGCGTGAAATCCATTGACTTACATTGCATTAATCAGAACCTAGTGACGTAATTTCTATAGCAACGCATATCAATCATACGCATCAGGGGCTTGCGTGACATTACAAAGTCTATCAATATGAAAAGCTGTGTAAATAGCACACAGCCGTAGGGTTGATGAAGGTATCAATATATCTAGCTTGTGTAGCATATCGCCCAGATGCTTCTACTCCAGGGATTATTTCTTAAATAAAATGATTTTGACGCACTTGGCTCTACCAGTTGGAATGAATACGATTCCTATCGCGTGTCAAAGTCGACGTTCATCACGCAACCTGACACATGTAGTTCACGGTGACGCGTCATGGCTTCATCAATGCTTCCGGGATCGTAGGTTCGTTGATTGGCTTGGTACACCAGAAACAATAATGAGATTGTAATCACGTAGGGCGCTCTATTCAAGTAACACGGAGTAATGTCTCGGCATCGTGCGAACGATAGCTGTTGTACTAATATTGCACCATATGCATTGATACATGGTGTATTTCTAAAGCGCACATGGCACGCCTTATTAACATGCATAATTCTTAAATTCAGGCAGACTTAATACACGACAAGACGAGATACGGGTGTTTCATATGCTGGCTGTAGTACTTTATCAAGCAGACATGCAGAGCAACTAACACAGCAACGCTGACGGTTAAAACATGAAGGTTTCTATAATTATGTGCGTTTGAAAACACCAATGGTATTACAGCCGTTATATTGTGGAGGTGCTGCTTAACAAGACATGTCATGTTATGTGCAAAAGCGAATGCTTCGACAACTCACATCACAGTGATCCTAACGTATTGCCTAGTATTATTTTATTGCTGAGGTAGGATATAAATTTGGAACAAACAAAGAAGCAACTAGATACCCTGAAACTTATTGTCATCAACCTAGCGTGACTGGAGCAGCATTCATTGTCTCTTCACCACTCGCGGGGTCCACAAATAATGAACAGATTTATAATAAAGGATTATTCAATTATTCGGATGAATGCCTAGAAGCTGAAAATGTGTTCTTTTGTTCGTAGCAGAAAAGGCGATAAACGAACAGGACATCCGCTGACTGCATGTAAGGCAGCACATAAACAGCCCAGAACGGAAAGTGTACGCAGTTGAATGTGGTTTCGAGATAAAGGAACTTACATTGTCAATAAAAATGAGATTGACCCAGTCACTTTAATGGCGGCCAATGAACCTTGTCTAATAAACAAAAGCATATTTGAGCCATATATCAACGATATTAACATTACATGCGGCGTTTGTGTTTATCTCAGAGTTTAATTGCATCAGCACTCAACGGCTTGGTGGTAATGTTCTGAATTTTATGTTTTTCTGCAACCAATTAATATGCTTGTCGGTGTGGGAAGGCGGCACATTTGTAATAATCTTCATTCAGATGCAACTTAGACAATCTAGCGTGCTGTGCGAATATCCAACATATGGTGTCGTAAGCATTTTCAACAAATCCATCAATCATCCCCACTAGAGGTACCGAAACGCAACAATATTCACTTCCGTATTTGGGTTCACTAAACATACACAAAGAACATAGTATTTCAAAATATAAGTAAATGCAAATGTGCCTCTTTGTGAATTATGATGCGGTTTATATCATTTGCTCCGATGTACATGATGTCTAGATAGGTAAATGTATCACTAGTGGTGGTAGTGTAAATTCAGAAAGTACTTTTAATACTACATAATGGGGCAACACAACGATTCCTCATACCGCGATCTGATCTTATATATAAGGACATATTAGCTTAGGTGCTATAATCACAGACATAGCAAAATAGTTACCGTAGAAATATCTTTAAGCACAGACATAGCATAATTATCAAGTTTTGTGTGCATTGCTATTTGTCTTATATATATTAGCCATATGCGAGGCCTTGCTCCCTATGCATAATAATGAATGCCGGTTCAGCCGTAGTGTATGGAAAGATAAAGCAAAATAGAGCTATTCAAATACCGTTTATTATATATACCTTACACATAATACAATGTATCGGCTGGGTTAACACTGAACCTTATTGTGAACAGAATACAGATCGATACAAATATTCTTTCCATATTTGGCTACCATAGTTGGTGCTCTGTGGTTGTACTTTTATATCGCCAATTTGTGTAAATAACAGGTGGATCGATACCTTTGCAAAAATAGCTTCAATGATGATTCCGTGAATTAGCAGAACAAGAATAACACAATGTCAGCGATGATATACTGGGCTATAGTGTAAATTTACTGAGGTTTGGAAGACCTCTTGCGCAGCTAAACGTGCTTGGTGTTCCCATACCGAATGCAAAAAAGAATAACTAAGCTGTTAATCCCAAACAAAGGAGCAAACACATATCTACCATTTTTATCCTACGGTAAAGTAAATATTGTCGTTAATCTTCAAATGACCATTTGTTCGATCGAGCCCCAAGCTCGTGAGAATGAAGAATAATTATTTCCTTGCTTGCCTCTCCAAAACATTGATAATCAACCTAATTAGCAATCCTGCACCCAGTGAACTGCATTTGGTCAATAGCGTACTACGCAGATGGGGTAAGTTACTCAATGAATATTTCAGTACAGGCGAAGGTAGTTGGAACCGGTGCCTATGTCAACATGACATTGTCATGGCGGTTGAACGACACACGTCTACACATGAACATGGCCTAATCTAACTATTAAGTCGTCGTCGCTATCACGTAAAACAGTAAATGAATCATGCCTTGTACGTTTGTGCAACACTGTAGTTTGGAAGTGGGGACGGTGGACTATTACCATTATACCATTACACGTTTGCATTGTATCAGACCATAGTTATTAGATAATCTATTTATGGATTCGCATTTCCAAGGCTGACAAATTATCTGCAGGGTTGTACAAAGCTTTGCTTAACTATCCGAAATTCTACTTTCAGATAACTACACAAATGACATGCAGTATCAATTATATATCCATTAATGATTGCCAAGGCATGCCGTTCAATCCGATGTATCTCAATGTATTAACTCCCCTACCGCGAGCATAGACCATTTCATGTAACTAGTCCGATCGCTTTGCAATATGCCGGTTTCAATAGGAGAGGCAATAATTCAGCATTACCGAGAAACACTGAAACAGCCCGTGTCATGATGTATCGAATCCCTTGCAAAAAGCATATGGACATCAGTGATGTCAGCCTGCTTCTATAAGATTACATCAGCTCTATAAGAGCGTAGCGACACCGTGGACCATAATGCATATGTTGAGCAAAGCAGAAGTACGATTATACAGCGCAGGCGTGTATAATACAATATGTAGCAATGTTGACTTACGAACTTTAAAATGATTTACTGGGTATTTCAAGACATGGTCACTGGCATGTTCGCTCCGACCGAGTATTCGCACGATGTTAAGTGTAGCTGGGTCGATTAACTAATAAATGCAATTTGGGGGCTTATCTTGCTTTGATTGTCTTTCTGTCCTGTTACAAATAGACATATCGCATCTCTAGATTATGTGATAAAAACAAGTAAATGAACGCTGCCTATCAATAACCACTTGACGCTGGATGACATGTAATTTACGTCTAAAGTCAGGGTTATTCTCGAAGCTCATCTATATTTGACCGCAGAGCCTACCATCACCGCCACGTTTTGTGGTAACATGTAAAACATCGGTTGATTACGCTGCGCTGAGATGTTTTAATGTAATGCTTACAATCAGTGCCCTATCAAGTCACCTCAATGAGCCTCAACGCTCCAGAGTATATTTGTTTCCGATTGGGGACACGATGGGCGGGCAATGTGGACAAGGATGGTTTGATATCAGCGAGCGATATCATTTGCTGAACGCTCGTCAAGCACCACTGTAAATTTAGCAGATTTTCGACATGATATCACCTTTATTAAGAAAGTTACTTAAGCCCCAGCATGTTACTTTTATCGTCCACTCTGTTATGCTCCACACGTAGAAAACGAATGAAATCCAAGCAACTACGGTGAATATATTTGCATAACTATCAATCTAAGGGGCATGTTTAAGAATTTCAAAGTACGGGTAACTACATCAATAGTTAATTACCCATTTCTTACAAAGTTACGCCGTGTTGTTTGATAGTACACATCTGTTTCATCTTTCGTCCTTACATGACTGCTCTATCGCATAGATGCCAGATCTTTTGGTCACTGTAAGTTTGTATATTCGGCATATCGTTGTGTTGAGTTGTAGCCTAGGCACACCATAAAATCTTCAGCACTATCTGACCCAAGGCTGTCTGAGTATTACTTAATTGATAAAACGGATTGATTTATAGCAAACGTCCTCACGGTGGCCAAACAAATACGCTCTTAACACATTGACGATTAATAGACAAACAAAAACGTAATACCTTATGTAGCCCTTGATTTAATGCCGCTCCTTTTCGGTCGTTTGGTCTCGATCATAATAAGGAAAATACCGGGGATTAAGACAAGAATCAAGTACAGCTCAACCCTATATGACAGCATCTGAACTGTACATTCCTCAGTGTCAACGCTCCAGACATTGAGGATTAACATTATAGATTGTGTGACACCTTTTAATGGACCACAAATAAGCACGCACAGGCAAAGCTGCTTTTATCTTAACAAGGGAAGTACCTAATATATCGGCTGCCTCGAAGCCCAATACGTTCCTGCCGCGAGTGTAAATCGGGGCTGTGTGGATTTAATTAGCCAACCTAGTAGCTAATATAAAACCCTTACAAAATTTGACAAACAAAATATCTTGGTTAATGCCTCTACCCCAACAGTAATCAAAGTCGATGATGCGGAGAGTTTCTGCCGTGGCACCTGCCCTCAGCATTTACGCTAAATACGAAGGTTGGCGTCATCATTTACTGAACATTGTGAAGTTGTCGAGCATCTTACTTAGATAAGCGTGTACAAAGGTGCTTTAGCAGTGACCCTGGGCATGGTGATTTGTCATTGCTAAGTATGCATTACAAGCAGCCATTAACATGTCCAAATGTGCTGCATCAGTAGTAGGCAACATGACATGACAAAAGATGATGCACCACATTAATCGACACTGTATTAATCGATAGGAATTGACAATAGTTAATGTGCTACCATAGTTGCTGCTCAAAAGCTGAGCAGGCCTATGTAGCGATGACGTAACTTTTCAACGAAATGGAAAGGGAGATGATTGTGCACAATACGCATCACGCAGGGTTCTAATGTTTTCTAATTTTCGACCTTACAAAAATATCATTCAATAACAGGGCTACGCATAGGCTAACATGAACATTTCAGCAAGCCAAATGATATTGCGAAATGATTGCACTTGCAGAATGGCCAACATCCGCATTTTTCTGCTATGCCAAAGCGATCATATCAGAATCATATGGATCGTATAGATTATGATCTTGTTACGATTGAACTTGGTTGTTGAATAGAACTGTTATGACTTTGAACAAGTCATTGTTAAACATCAGCAGATTTCACTTGCTTATGGTCCTCGGTAGTTGCTCTAATCGCTTCATTTATATATTTTGGCATATACTCGCAACTGCATTGGATTGGATTGATTATCAATGCTACCCTGGAGACAAGCCCACTTTCAACGTATATATTACCCCCAAGACCTAAAAAGCACGCTCTCCGATATTGAACCCTGAGTCAGGCTTTTGTATTGACTTAGTTGCTTGCATTATATGCATGCCCATCGCCTCAAATATGAAAAGGAATGATGCAACCACTCGTCAATATCACGTCGTCACTTGCTTTAGCATGATTGTAGTATCGACAATATTTGAGCACAAGCAACACGATTACATGCGTACATATTCTTCTTCATTCTTTTTGGGGTCAGCATACCAATATCAGCAAGCAATGAATTGATCGTAGGTGAATAAATCGCTTTGCATCTAGTAATTAACGGTCCATTTGTATTTTCTCAGACAAAATGCCTGAGAGCATTATAACGTCATTGAGGGACTGTATAAAAGGAGCATTCAAGCGGTACTGTTAAAACCATGCATAAGGCACGACGTGTCCACTGTTTTTTAACACATGGCACCCTCATTTGCTAATTTAATCGTGAATCATGGCGACAATGTTAAATGATAAACATGTATTTGCTGAGAGAAAAAAAATAATGTTGCTTATGACAGCACTCGTTGGGAGATGGTCGAAGCATTGGAATCACCACGCCAAACTTTGACACGGTATATTGGTTGGCAAACTACACTGGTTTAGCGTGATCTTGGCAAATCCCCAACTTCGTCATGTACAATATTATGAGGTTTTATATATTATGTTCTGTAATAGGCTGCGAACACATTATGCTGGTCTGGCGCAAACTAATTGTGTTTGCCCAGTTTTGAAGTATTCCGCATGTGGTTAATTATATAAAGGTGAGTTATGTTTGGCAATGCCCCCAGTGCTCAGACATAGGGTCAAATGGGCGCGACCCCGGGCATTGGTGAAGCCCTCTTACATCTCGCGGATGAATATAATAGCTTCTGCAAAGCACACATTATAATGAGCAGTTATGTGCAAAAATATATTCGCATTATTTAGCGTTGAAGGACAAACGTGATGAGCTACACCACAAAAGCAAAGGCTGGTTCCCGATGACCGAAACATGGATGAAATTAGCTTGGTTTATTCGTTATTGCATGTTCAATGATGAGGTGAACTACACCACGGAAACAAAGACTAGTGAGCATTCCAATTGCATCAACGTGGATGGAATATGCATGGTATATTCGTTATGGCAGCAGCATTCGCTTTGCATTTTTCCGAGGCCTTAAGTAAATAAACGTACGCGCCAGATACTCGCGAAATTAATGGGGAAAGAGAGTCTATACAACCCACGGGTCCGCAAGACCGGCGGACGAGTTGGAGCGCTCGTCAATCTATATGGACTGATGATTTAAATATGTGGCAAGCACTTCGTAATGTGTGCGCTGTAGATATTGTCAACTATCAGGAATGAGATTAGTGGTGTATCGTCGAGACGAAATGAAAGCCTATTTGCAGTCGCTCAGCGTGTACACAGTTACCAGCTTATCGTAATTTGTATATGGAAAGATTTTTACTCAAACCATAGTTGTCGCCTAAACTACATGTAGATCAGAAGGCAGATTGAGATGAGGTATGAAACAGGAATGCGGCGGGGTAAGTAGGTAAATGGTTGGGGAAGGCATTGGTGACCACATACGCTCGGATCCCGACCTCATTATTGATGTATAGAGCCCGAGTGCCGCGGCGCTCGGAAGCTTGGCATCTGGGGCCTGTGGCGCACGTCGGTCTTGCCATAAGCGCAGAGGTTAGAACATTGTGAATCTACCATCCATCCCGCATACAGTAGCCGTGTATGAAAAGCACGACGAGGTAAGTCGAGGGGTCAAGCGGCTTGGCGCCTTTGATGGTGACAATCATTTGAATAAGTTGAATAGCATGAGCGCCGATCACACATACTGTGTATACATTGTAAATTGTATGCTGGTTATATGATTTTTGACTGATTATGCAACTGGCTTTTAGGACCTTATGTCATCCTTTGATGCTGTTGGCTTTTATTCAATTCAATTCGTATGTCTTCTGTTGGATTAACATTAAAGGCAATCTATCGTTTTCAATTAAAAACCTAACATGAGAGAGGGCGATAAATCATAATATGTAGTCACTGTATCTGGTTCAAGATACTAGTCGCTATCAAAATCTGCAGACATGTTAGGTCTTCTCCGCAAAACGTACCGATGCTATACATTGTGAATTTAGACAACACAGTGAGCATTGACAATATATATCCACAACAACCATAGATACAAGCATTATCAGATCAAAATCACTCAGTTTCGCTAATACCGCTTATTGATAATTTTATCTAAACAGTAGAAGGTGATCTGTAAACACCACTTAGTGGTCAAAATCACACATAATATATCGATATTCTCCAAGAAATGCAGGTTTAAAATCTAACAAATGTGGAAGTTTTTCTCAAAAAACACTAGATTCGTGTTTTGCATTTGGTGCTTGTTCAACTGAGTCGCTTCAAGCCGCTCCAAAGTTATTCCTTCCTTCAATGTTTACTACGTTTGTCCTTGGCAGGGGATTAATCATATCTTAGATTTTTTTCCTCACGCTATTTTGGCAGTTAAGACAATCTCGAACATATTGATTCATTAACTATTGAAATAGCACACGCTATTACCTCTCCTTGACATGTGGTGAAGAGGGCCAGCTACCAGGGCAATCACCTTGTTGATGTTATCTGGCGATATTTCGCTACGATCTCGCGTTGAGTAAGGAACATATGGTTGCTGGAAATGTCTACTATTTGTGATGGAATTTATGATATCGAATTGTAAATTGTTCCTTTCGCAAGGAAAACGTGTTATAGGGAACTGATATCACGGTTCCAAGCAACGCCTGTATATTGAGGTATACTGACGGTTTCGTAATATATATGAAACTTGAACAGTTTCGTTATCACTTAACAACATTCATTTCGTGACATCTTCGGAAAGATTGATCGTCTTATCATCTAATATTTATATAGTTATACACCACCCACACGTAAGAGATGGATTATTGTATCATACCTAAAGTATGATAATCGCTTTCTACTGCAAATGCTGTTTGTCGACGTTTTGCGCAGTATTGTATATATAATGGAGCGGTTATCGTTATATATGACATGGACGATAAACACGAGGTAAAATTAGGTGACTATCTTGGATAGGCTAAGCCCAGACTCAAAGAGAAATCATGATCTGCGGGATTAATGCGCAGTCTTCATGTGTCAATCTAGCAAATGCTTACAGATAATGCTGTCAGCAATTGCTAAGTTAAGCAGAAACTTAAACAAGAGTTGTGTTGACGATACATGCTTGATTTTGTATTAGACAATGCTCGTATCTTGGATATTGAGCGCCTATAGATAATGTGTAGAAAGCTAGCGGAAACAAATGACTGATGTGCAATCTTGATATCAGACAGGTTCGTCTTTGTGAGAGGAAAATCATATCCAACGTTCCCTTAAAGTCAATAGCTACGGTCGGATTATGAATGATGAAGCAAAGACCAGCCATACTTTGTAGAGCAGAAGTAAGGCCTGACAAACCTGGAACTACATCGTTTGGTAAACTCCATTTGTCAGAAGGATGTATTGATGCCATCAAAACTGTAGGATATGTCAATTTTTGATACATTGCTTTGTCGCCCACTTGAGCACAATATTGTTGTGAAAAGCCCCGTAAATATCAACCCATACGTCCCATGTTACCTCTTTACTCAGACACATAAGACATTGCTTAGAACTTTCAAACAGGAGACATAACATTACTATTAATGTTAGAATAAGACAGTTGAGTGCAAATAATGTCACCTTGGCTCTGGTTGACTGCTTAGTAGTTTTCCACATAAGTATTTACTTTCTATGCAAGTGAAACCAATGCAGTCTGTTGCATCCAAGCGGCCATGGTTCGCGGTTTAAAACGCAACCTTCACTTATTTGACTCAATAGGAGATATTAATCATGCCGAGGTCGCGCCCGCAAACGCTGGTAATCAATGATATGCTGTTATGCTGTCGCTGCATTGTAATAATTCATTTATTGGCTGATTATCGAACGATGGTCTTATTCTAAGGGCAATGTGCATTAATGGTTTAATCGTCCATGCAACTTCTGATATATCTCATATGTCAAACGATATAGTCGACGTTAAACCGCGGTAAACGTTTTCAACTGACCGCAGTCTATGCAGTTATTTGGAGTGCCCACAGCCAATGCAATCATAGACAGCGTTATGGGCATTTCTACATTCGTAATAAATAGTGAGGTCAATAGGCACGACCCACAGAACGCTCTTACAAAGAACGGCCGTAAATTTCAACAAGCAGCTTGTCAAAGATTTAACAATAAATGACTCAAAAAAATTACACAGTAAATACTGTACAAACTGATATTAAGTAAGCGCATTTTAAATGATGGCTACGGGATAATGTGGAACACAGCAGTCGAAAGCACCTGTGAGCGATAATGTATCTACTTACTGTGACTGCCGTTCACATTTATGCAGGTTCAAACGGATGTTTTTGCTGAATACTCGAGATATCCTCACTTCACATGTGCATATGATGCATACACCATGTCGCATATCGATTAAGACAACAGTAATGTAGTTTATCGCACTTTCCACGCCCGTGTGGCATGTAATGCATCGCGAACTCACTCACGTTGCTTCAGGCATTGGCAAATATATCATCAATCCCATGAAAACGCCTCAGTGACGCTAGCTAACACATTTAGTAGAAGCTGCAGCACACACTTACCTCAATTTATGACAACGAACGCATCCACCAAGCCAGTACAAAAACAACTCATTAATACTTTGTCAGTGGGAACCGCGACCTGAGAGCTTCTGCACTCTTAAAGCATAAGAAAGCACTGATATCCAACTGCGTGTGAAATATGACGTGTCCAGACTGCACCATAATCCAGGTGTGCAGCAATCATGTTTGCTTGTCACACTTGTTACTATCGGGGGTATATAAAAACACCGTTATATCACTGAAGCATATCTAGCAGCCCATATCATCTATCACATCTTCAGAAGCATTGACTAAAAGGAACAAATGGCTGTTAGTGTTTACGGTAGAATAAGATAAATGTTTAAGAAGATCATCCTCTTTGGTGTCGCACATCAGTGCTAAGAAGGCAATACTGCCATTCTGTTGCAGGTATCGATATTAAAATATGCAAATATACCTGTGGTCGACTAGCAGCACGAATGTGCCTACGGCAGAGCCGCGCAAATAATCACATATTCATTGCTGATGACAGAGGCAAGCAAAATAGCTTAAAGTGTGATTATGAGTTGCAAAATATTAATCAGCGTTCTGAGCATATTGCAGTCTTTTGGACTGACCCCAGTTTAAAACACCCTTTGTAAAACCACAGCATATTTGAGGTAAAGTCTTCAAAAATTACTCTAGTCAACTCTCACAAGCTCACATACACACTCACGCATAGATAGACATACCCTACTAACCAACATGCTCCTCCAGTTCTAAGCATATTATGCTCTTGCTGAGGCGATATTTGACTTTTACCACCATATCAATAAGTCCATGGAAACGAGCTATGTCAATTGTTCCATCATTACCGCATAGCGCTATACTGTATGCTGAACATCATGGATTTGACGGAGAACAGGTTATTTATCATTCATTATTGCAACGTAACAGACCGCAAAGATATTGAAGCAGCTGACAAATTATCCTACGTTATTTCAACGTCAATATTCAAAGGAAAAGGCAGACTTGTTCGTTAAGACTACGTCGACATGTGCAATCAATGATAAAATGCTCAATTTCTATCTGGAAGGTTTGGCAATCTCAAAGCGTAGGATAGTAAACATATCCAATTGCAGATGCAATATGATTGCAACAACCATATTTGCCAGTCACACTTGTTACTTCAGGGGTATATGAAGGCAACGGTAATTTCACTTAAATAGATCCTGTAGAAAATAACGAACGGTTGTTGATCTTGAAGGTAATTCCAGTTAATTATTATAGAAGACTACCGGTGACATTTCAATGCAAAAACACACATGTGAGAGATCTTAAATAGATTGTTTATTAGCTTTGATTTACCCTTCTTTAGTTTGTTTTCAGCATTGTATATTCCATTGGCACAAAGCAGGCAGCTCTAACATACTACAGATTTGACCTATTGACACCAAAATGGATTATGAAGGTGTTGCGTACCGACGTGTAGACAAGCTATCGCAAAGTCACAGTCCTTTGGCTAATATATCCTATCGATGAGCTATTTTGGATAAACATCGTCTGTGCTTCCAGCTTGTCATACTTCATCTCCCGTTCGCGACTAGTCCTTCAGCCAGGGATAACTGTTTGGTCAATGTGAGCCAGAGTCCAACTTCCAGCGTGATAGACTGCGTGCAGCATATGAGACTGCGCAGTAGAATTGTTTCCAGGTCCACGGTTTTTTAAAGGATTGAAATAATAAACCGTGGCGCACAACTCTAAGCTGATGAAACTATACAGTTTGTAACTCTGCGTCATATGCTTGAGAGATTCAAAGACGTTCGTTCCCACAGTTGACGATCGCCTACTTCTAAAGCGTTTTTGAATGCAAATTGCATACTTTTAAAATACACGACAAACCTCTGTTAACATTCTCGACGTTATTCATTTAGGGGTGTTCCGGTTTGTCATTTGATCTGCCGCCTTACATTGGCACGTCAGTTTGATACCGGTTCGTATTGTTATGATTTTGTTTCTCAGCGTAGTTATATTGTTCTAACTCAAATCTGCTTAAATACTTTCCGGGCAAAATCTTAGAGAGACATATATTATGCTCTTTGTTTTATTGTCTCTTTAGCTAAAGACGATCATCAAAACCGAATGGGTTTTTATTCTCTGATGGATAATTCCAGACCCTGCTGGCACTTCTAACATGTTTAGCGATTTGCACTGCTACCTGTCTAATCTTTCGTGATTGGCTAATTAATTGTTCTTATAATGTTCATCTGAACTGTGCGTACACTAGCGTAACAATAGGGGGCGGGAATAAATAGTACTGAACCGTAATTGAGCGGCTGTCTGCTACATGTGTTCGACTCAGGTTTTGGTTCCTCGTAATGACTAAAGTCGCCAATACACAATACTAGCTTTTAAATTTGTTACATAAGATCCATACGTCCAGTGCAGGAAGTCTTCCAATACAATGTTCGTTTCAAAAATCGGTTGGAAAATAATCGTCGCTGTTTAATTGCGTTATTCGCCAATTGTGGCTGGAGGTAGATTAAAAGCACCGAAAGACAAAACTTATACGATTATCATGTCAAGATTGCGCTAAATATGAAGTCAACCACCGCTTGCTTGCTTTACAAACTGGCTTTTACAATTTAATACGCATCCATGTAAAAACCAATTAATAAATGAACAAAGCAAAAATCATTCGTTTCCGAGTACATTTTTTTGGCAAAGTAATATTTTCAAACAATATCACTACCTTAATAAGGCTTATGTGGAATACTAAACTTATAACTCCCATGCACATATGTAAAGGTATGAGTGAGCGGTATGAGCAGGTCATGAACAAATGCTAGACGTCCGAAAACCGAGATGTACTCGTAAATCAAATAAATCGAACTGTGTGCAACGACGCAATGGGTGAATGGCACGCCAACGCAGGGTGAAGTTGCGGGCATTTAACCCTAATAAACAAGTTGTTTTGCATCAACGATGATATTTACTGCTGTTAATTGGATGAATTAGTATTGCAACTTAGAAGCTTAAGGTACCCATATTCCGAGTGGGGGATGAGATAGTGGAAAAGCTAAGAGATCTGAAATATTCAAGCACCTAACATTTGAAATCCATGCAATCAATTATAGATAGGTTGCTATATTTTTCAATATGCTGCGTGGTATAAATGTATCTGTAAATTGCAAGCATTGGATTCGATATAAATGAGCATATAAGTACTCAATTGGGACAATGTATTAACGGCGTGCAGCTATTTCTTATGTTGTCGCTGCAAACGAGTGCTACTCACGGTCGTTTACATGTAGAACGATGCCATCTTTCGCATGTCGCGTCGCTGCAGTGATATAACGCTACCGTGTATGCAATGAGTAGGCGGTTAAAGTATATTGTGGTCGTATTAAATCATCCAACAGCAAGAATCGTGTACTTCTGCTGATGTAAGTAACGGCACTCAATTGGTTGGCTGTATGGTATTAGTTAGCAACCCAACAGTTGTTAAAGAGTAGTCAACGATTAAGTATCATAAATCACAGAATAAACGATAAATAAATCCATGGGAATAATTACGAGCCTAATATGTAAAGAGAGGCATGATTGATAAGTGACCTTAAGATTCGCCTCTGATGGATACATAATATGCCTGTGATACAATTGAAATTGTAAGGCTCGTTGCCCAGAAACCGACACAATAGTACCACTGCCCTATTAGAGCAATTATTGTGCCTCAAGACGTATCTCAATCGAGGAGGTTATCCACACCATGTGCCATGATAAGCTTTAAATAAACTATACGACATTAAATTTACATTGCAATCTGGGGTTGGGTAATGCAACTCGCCTTGCGTATCCTGTTACCTTGTGGGTTCTGTCAAACGTTCGAGGTGGAACATTAGACTCTCTTGCTCTCTAAACCGGTTCGTCGGTCTTGTGGTAATAAGTAGCATATAACAATGCGTAATATACTGATGTTTGTTGTAGATCTGGATCGGCACCTTCTTCATAGTGAATTAGGTCCAGCAGATCACCTGCTTAGCTTTCCGTCGCTGACAGAATTGCCGGATCCTGCGTTTACATAAATTGAAACGTCAAATGCGGTCTTTGACTGCATTTAAATGTTTCAATGAGGGCTTATTAAGATCTTAAAATTAAACTATATTATGCTCAAGACAAGAAACTTATCTGGTTCCTCATTTTCTTGCCAAATAGCCCCTGACTCATGTCCAGGAATACACTCGATGGACGAATGTCTATTTTAAAACATGCCACTCGTCTCAAAGTGATCATTATAAACGGTCCCGTGTAACCGTTATTACCCGGCAAAACACTAAGTCAATTGAACCCGAGAAATATCTAGCCATTGACCCGGCGTGACTAAACCAGTCATATATTTTGACAGAGCGCCGCAACGCGTGAATCAACAATAGGCATAATCTTAACAATATAGCAGATGATTTAAATCTTCAGGAGAATACCCAGCAGCTCAATGTATGTATCACTTTGGCTCAATTTACTCACACACACTATTCTAGCATCGTATGATCGAAATAGAAACGAGACCTGTTATAATTAAAATGCAACCAATCAACCCAATCCTTGATAGGATTTTGAACAACAAAAACTATGATCTTCGGACGATGTGAAACATTTAGCACTAGTTGTCTTTCAAAAACTGGCACAATTGCATCGATTTGGCATATTTAGTCTGCATTTAGAGTAATTATTTATCATTGGATTATATTTGTTTGCACTCTGTTTTAAGAAAAAAACCGATGTTCTTATTGTGAAACGAAGATGAAATTAGCACAGAAGGCAGTCATAACACAAACACTGTCAATATCATTTAGACATAATACGGAACATATTAAAACTGTATGACTGACGGTAGTACACATCAATTGAAAACACAAATGCAACACCTCTCTTAGCACAAACATTTTGCTTTTCGTGTGGAGGGCATTTCGTATGAGGCTGCCGATTCGTTATGACTTGGCTCGACTCCCTTACGAGTGCGAATAATTGTCCTCTTCCTTGGGGCTGGTCCTTCTTAAAACCAACTTCTAACTCCTGTATCCAAGTTGCACCCCTGCATGTTACTCAATGATCACTTCAGTGTTGGTGGAGATAGTTAAAACTGGTGTACAGGGCAACATGCCATTGCAAGCCGGTCGAACAGTACACGCCTTCATAGACAAAAAACGCATAATCCGTACTAGTTATAAGAGAAGCAGACGTTCTTATGTTATACTGATATAATTAGATTACGCCATGTATATGCCTGTTAAGATATATTGAGAAAGGGCTAAACGCTGGTGAAAGTTGCTTCAAAATGAGTCGCATCAAATGACCATACCTGATACACATACCTTGGTTTGATGACAGAATTGAAGAACCGCTTAACGTAGTCATACTTTTGTAACTAAGCAGAAACCTCGCATCCGTGTCATCATAGAGCGGCCACATTGTGATTAGCTAGATCATTTTAGGTATTTGTAGAACAGTAAGGTATCATGGGTGTTTCCAAGTTTGGCAGTTTCACTATCAAACGTTCATGATTTGTCTCTCAGGGAAATTCAATTTATCTCAAATTCGGTTAATAATCTATTTGTAATACGGCCAAATACATACCCAGTTTCGTTTTGTGGATATGTGAATATACAATGAAAAGAGAAGTGAACAAATATTTGGGCTTTCAATATCTCTAGGCAAAGATGTAATTTCACACTTTGTTTGCACATGGACGTGATCGGCAATGATATATATAACTGCATGATATATATAACTGCTATCTGGCAGACCCTTCGCGATTGTCTAAAATATTGTTCTTTCGGTGGTTATTGCAACTGGAATGTGCATTTTATTATCTGGAAATTAGATAGTTATTAAATGAACTGTAACACGGTGGAGAAAGAACTAAGGCACAGTAATTAGAATATGTCACATTTCATATGATCTGTGCATCAACTGATATCACCTGGGAGTACAGCGTTTCACACTAAAGTTACATCGTGCCGAGGAGGCTTGTGTATAATTACAACCATCAAAGGCAATATTTACTGATGGAGATAGTATTGTACTAGGGACGGTATTTGTTTCATTCCAGCAATCGGGAACCACGTTTATGAACAATCAATATCACAATGTATTTAGTACACCAATAAAGTATGCCGTTTCCCAGATGACATGTTATCAAAAGAGAAACACCCGAATCAATGTAGGTGCTTCAGATATTTACCCACGAGAGGGCACATAGTGATGTGCACTTAAGGGCGCCATGAAAAGATACTGCGCCATCAAAGGATATTGCGATAATAAAGTAATGAACGAGCCGTATCTAGAACGTGCGAGTCGTGATACGCGACATGTGACAACTTTAGATATTCACCCATTTTTTCATGACGGGTTTTGTATAGATTTTGACACAGCTGATACGAGTCTACAAAACCGCATTTATTCTGTCATTGCACTTGGTCAGCACATCAGTTGCTTAAATTCCCGTGGTTGGCAGAGGGGTGCAGGACGATTTTGCAAGAACTGCGGATACTTATAACGCGTTCTTTGCGCGCTGTTCAATGTTAGGGCTTACTAGTATAGGTTTTTGCGAGGAACGGGAATTATTTTATGTTCCGGACAAGACAATAATTTATTTTTTTTCGTACGAAATGGCCATTAATTCTTGTCAGGGCATGGACAAGATTGGATTATGTTTATTATATATAATGCGCGACATCGTACACCAGCACACCACGTAGTGATGATTATGAATTGACCCTGTGGGAGCTTTGTCATTGCGGCAAAACAAATATCCGGCGAAAAAACGAGATTAATAGCCTCCGTGATACATTTAGCTGTTGACCCTGTGTGACTGAAGCAACTATCTATTTTCTCAGCTCTCTACGGCTTGTTCATCAACATTAAACACAACTTAAAATGTAACGGTTGATTCAGTTATAGCAGGTGAATGCCCCGTAGCTGATTCTATGAATGAATTGTTGATTTTGCAGATAAAAGGGAAAACGCGCAAAGACACCAGTTAGCTGCATAAATGACATAACGATGCTGCAGGGCTAACTTTTTATTAACAGTTATACCATAGGTTACATGACTGGTAAATAGCTTCTTCGTTGCAGCTACATGTTAATGATGCAGTGTTTCCTGACAATTACGCGTAACGTGTAGTTATACATTCACAATTCCTGTGCGAGTACGCGTGTATGTCGAGTCAATGTCAAATTCATGATAATAAAGTTATACTGTTTTGGAATATTTGTGATGTTTAAGTAAATCTGGCGTTTTGTATAAGGGAACACATAGTTCAGTAAAGTGTTAGGGACGGAAGTAATATAGATTTGTACCAGAGCAAATAAAGTCAATCAAGAACAACTACTAGAAACAATGAGATATATCAAGGGATCAAGTGATAATATCGGGTATGATAGTGATAGGTTTTTGAGCTGTAAAAGCGCTACAATTGTAATAGAGAGAGCTGCTCATTTCATTGCCCTATGTAACCCAAGTTTGTCTCTTGAATGATTTACGGAGGATGTCTTATCATACGCCGAATTTTAATCCAATGCATAAAAAAGTACTGGGAAAGTTTAGGTATCTGACTATCCTGCGCTGAACATCACAATTAAAAGGTGCTTAAGTTAATAACCCCTTAAGGCAAAGAAAATTACCAATTCACGTTCAACATTGCATGTACTTTCACGCTGTTACTTTGGTCAAAAGTGCGCAAGTATGCAACCAATAACGATAACGCTAACCAATAACGATAATTAGTTGTCATTGTAGGGCCATACCAAAATATACACAGGGAGGCTACATCGCGAGCAATGGACGAGAAGCAGTCATTGCAAAGCGGGCTGGCAAGCATCCGACGTGGTGTAAACATACCTTATTCACTCGAAGCTGTTACATCCAACGTTATTGTCACTACGTTCTTAACACTACGTTTGGTACACTATCACAAATTGTGTGCAATACTTTTATGTTACTTTTCTCCAGCTGGCCATACCATCGTGAGAAGATTGCACCAAACTTGTATTGTCCTTTGTTTGTTATGCAGCACGTAGGGCTTATCATAGAATAATCGAGATGTTAACAAGAATGTCATGACTGACACGTAACAGACCACAATAGCAAGAGCAATTACTGAGGAAAATATGTTCAACATGAATGCGTTCAATTATTGAACTGCCAAACGTCATTGGCATATGTCAAAAAGTCGGTGTTAACTCACGCGCAAAAACGGACGGCTGCCTTCAGTTAATTAAATTTTGTATTATTTTGTATTATTGCTATATTTAGTCGCTGCGTTGTTAGCATTCTTATTATTGACACTTTTGATAATTTGTAAATACTGAATCAAAGACACTTATGTTGCGTTGTAATCTACAGACATCAGTAGGGATTGTAACATGAATGTGTTATGTTATTATAACTTTCGGTGAAAAATGTTACGTATCTACATGTCTCTTTCAGTTATTCTGGGCAATATTGCATGCATGTGAGGCAATCATGTCAATTTAATGCATATTGTTCACT
This sequence comes from Urechis unicinctus, assembly GCA_034190875.2. NCBI lineage: Eukaryota > Metazoa > Annelida > Polychaeta > Xenopneusta > Urechidae > Urechis > Urechis unicinctus. The sequence goes on from CM067353.1 coordinate 84,127,719, forward strand.
GTATATATGGGGTCGGTTCTCAAACTGCAGTCAACAACGTTGTACTCAACTTAGTTCCATCTAGATTTTCTTTGGCTTGCATCTATCAAAACCTTGTGACCTTATTTGTAGGCAACACGAATAAATCACAATCATAAGCGGCTTGCGGGGCATTACGAAGTCTGTCACTATGGTGAGCTTTGTATATTGAGAACAACTCCAGGGTTTGAGTAAGGCATCAATTTTTCTAGCCTATGCAATATATTGTCAGTAAGCGGCTTCTCCAGGAATGGAAATGGCTGTGAATTGTGCAAATGACTACAGCAGTCCAATTGAATTTGTAAATCAGGTTAATTCCATATTGACTAACTTAAAAAAATGTGACCTACTCAGACTCGCAAAACTTTGACAAAGTCGCAATATGAAATCTCCCACGGACGCGGATCGTTACCATGGCGCCGAAGCTATATGGCGTTGAGAGATTTGTCTGGGTAAATTGCGACCGCAAACGTCAGGTACCTTCTTGACAAACTACCGAATATACATTATTCACACAGTGTTCAACACTGTTGGATCATTGAATACCATATATTAACAAAACACTTGATATGAAAACACATTACTACGATCGAAGCTACCAAATATCACTCTTTGACCCTAGCCATGATAATCGGGCTTTGAACTTTGACCCAAGAGGAATGACAGATCGGCGAAATATAGAGCGAAATACTCGCAGACGAATACCAAACTCAAGTCACATAAAATTGCTAATCTGACAATTAATGATCATTTAAATAAAATTTAACTTATTTTGTCAGAATGGTACGATTGTTACAGTATTTCGGCTAATAATGACATTACCTAAATTACGAAATTCGTAAACAATACCTCTACATTAGGCCGCTTACTTCGTGAATTCGCGGAAAGCATAGAAATTTGTTGTTAAATACGGATTTCCCAAACAAATACATTCTAACATGGACGGAAAAGAAGCTGTGTCGGTAAAATAATATGCTATCTCTATTACTGCGTGTTCTGTATTTCCTAATCCGCGTTTTACCCCTAGCCACACCGAATTTATATCCATGACCCAATTCCCTCAGCGGAACGTCCTCGATCAGCTGATCCGCAATTGAGGCGTTAGCAGCATTCGTTTCAATACCGTTGGATGGTTCTGTCAAGTTGAAAAACAAATTGTTGTTTGACAGACTAGTGTGGCTATAATAGCTAAGACTGTTCGTTGATATGTAAATGCAAAGAGAACTTGACTATGAAACATCAACTAAACAATTTTAACAATTAATGGTTGCCCTTTACTCCCTTCACTAGGCTTCAGCCATGAAGATAGATAGGATGTTATATGGACATAACCATAATGTGTATGGTAGTGCGCTGTTTGTAAGTTGTGATTGAAGAGACTAATGTTGCAGCACCATTGATGGTTTTAACTGCCCTGCATGATTTGCATGGTAGGTTTTATAAATTTATCAACACATATCAGTGGCGGATTATTCACTGTCACTTGGTGTTTCATAAACTTAACTATTGCCAATTATCTTAATATGATAGACCTCAAAAGTCAATGGGTCCTCAGATTGCAATTATAAACAATAATTTGGGGTAGTCATATTTCTGATGTTGGATCTAAATTGTAAAGAGGTTGTCGATGTCATGACCAAATATCAATTACAATTTGAAGTCACAACATCACATGCATATTGGGCTGTTGCCTATCCAAGCAATGGCCAATGTGATGGTCTATCAAAAAAGGGAATAAGTTGATGGTGCAAATACAGACTTGAAAGTTTCAGATATCACCAGAGGGTCACCTAATACAAATAACACTAGTCATTAAATAAACAGCCACTGAACTGCATAACTATTTTATTGCATATTCAATGAGCATTTGTGCTATACAAACCATGACTATGATTATTATGTAATTTGACAGTAGATAATATTAAATGTTCTCAGCTGAACAGCTGATGTGGCCTCACATAAGTTTCCTGGCATTGAATTATGTGATCTGACCTTGGAAGGTATCGTATAAGTTAGTGTGGAAACATTTCATGAGGTGTTATATTGGGAAAATAAATAACCAGCATCTGCATACTGGGTCTCTATTCTCTAACTGCATTGCTCTCCAAGCTTCCATTCCTATTTAGTTATCTAATAAAGATGCAGTTTGAAATGCATTATCATTTATATAGCGCTCTGTTAAAGTTTGGGCCCATGTACTGCTTCTAATGGGATACAAGGTAGACCCAAACTCTACAATTTGCCTTTAGAAGTTATATGCAGATCCCCAGTCTAAGGAAACTACTCCCAGGTATGGTATATATACTTCAGAATATACTGTATTAATCAGGATAAATTTGACAGAGAGATCATTCCCAGTATCTCTTTTATGGTAGATGTCATATATTATATACAATTGTTGCATAATTGTGATGTTGGCTGAATTGTTATTTTAGATTTTAGATTAGCCATGCACTGCCTTATGATGTTTCATGATTAAGTAACTTTATCTGATGCTTTATCAGTAAGTTATATCTTCTATTCTCAGCATTACTCTGCAGACAGATTATTACAAAAGTTGTAGCTACACTGACTAAATGTACATCTTTCTGAAGATGTCCTGGTCAATCTAAAATCTGCTAAAACATTTATGGTCACCATCCTACACAGAATGCATGTGACACTATCCATGTGATACTACCCTCACACACAACCTCACACCTGGAGTTGTTCTACACCATTCATTCGATCAAATGGTAGGTTATAGCTGTACCAGCAAGGAACACTACCTACCATTCTGTGGGATGACCCATTAATCTGAACCACACATCTTTTGCCTCCAGTTTTGGTTGAATAATAGAACTGTTATCTCTGAATTAGTTGTGCCAAGTTATTTGCTTAATATGTGTACATGTTGATTGTTTCAGGGAAGAAAGAAGTTCTTAAGTCACAGCTGCCAATGGGACCTTCCCTACTTGGAAAAAGATATGAATGAGCAGCTCAAGTTCCAATAGGCCTTGTACCATCTCTTAATTATGTTTGAAATGTCATTAACTATGCATAATTGTAATGAACAGTGCAGGTTCCAAATGGATGTGTCACAAACTCTTAATTATGCTTGAAATGTCAATAAACATGCATAATTGTCCTGCAAGTGACCTTTTTAATCACTATATAGTTTATAGACAATATAACACATGTCCAGTTAATGATGAATATTTCATCATAGCTTTTGACAGTAAAAACCGATTTTTAACCTTGTTTATCTATGGCCTCAATGTTAAAATTATGTTTACCAGTGACCTTACCTGTTCCATAGCTGTGATATTAATGTTGTGTTACCTGCATTTCAAATCCAACCCCTTTAAACAAATTATGGCCATATGAAACCTGTTCCCTAGGGAGAACTATGAATGTATTACTATAGCAGATGATATAATCAGAAATAACAGAGATAACAAAGCGGTAGTACGATAATCAATAAGTTATTAGTGTATATTTCTATGAACTAGAGCAAAAAAGCATGCCTGTCTGTAAGCTACATTGGATGATTAAGCGTTATGATGAACAACGGAGACGCCTCCATGGACAAACAAACAACCATATCTAGCTGAAGAATGGGAGCCACAGGGATTTATATAAATCGTCTATTACTATAACTACCGCAGTGTTGTTATATAAGTAGCAGAGGATGATCCTTATGCGGAGTGTGTGCAAGATTGGGGCTTAACCTCGCTTGCAACATCGAAGATCACTTAGCGACGGAGCGTATAGGTCTCGGACAGGATGTGGAATGATACTGAAGTATGTTCGTGTTTTCGCAATGATAGGAAAGCCGAATCCTCCTGTCAAGTTCATATTTAGACTCTCGACACATATTGCGCGTTCCATCCCACGACTTGTACGACTTCCAATTTCACAGCGTGCGTATCTCGGTGTAGATATATCTATTCATGCGCCTGACCAGGCACTCGAAAGCGCCAGACATTTTGAGCCTTTGCTGCTCGATGTTTGAATTACGTTGGATAGTACTTCTTTCAATATGAAATATATGAATCGTCGTTAATTAAACATGCATTGCCCCTTAACTGCACGTTAATTCTATTGCTTATTATCATTTCAAATTAAGATTCCCCGTCATACAGACAGGGATGAAAGACATACCACATGGCATAGATGCAAATATTTAATTCCCACCACAACAAGTTCACCATACTGTCGCATAATGGTTGTTTTTTTTGTGATGTCCCAAAATAGTTGGTTTTTTGCTATGTTCCATAATAGTTGGTTTTTTACATGTCCCTTATACCCGAACTATTTTGCAACACCCATTTTGGTACACACACACACATATATATATATATATATATATATATATATATATATATATATATATATATATATATATATATATATATATATAGATAGAGATAGAGATATATAGATATATAGATATATAGATATATATATATCTATATATATATATATATCTATATATATATATCTATATATATATCTATATCTCTATATATCTCTCTCTCTATCTCTCTCTCTATCTATATATATATATATATATATATATATATATATATATATATAGTATGCATGATGGGCCATTACTTTTGCTGATACACATTTAGCTGGGGTTTTGTCATGCCCTTGTCTGCCATAGAGCTTTTTTCCTCACAGATCGTCAACTAGGGATTACCATATGCAAGACAAATATGTTCTCCCCATCTGGAAGAGCTCTTTCATCATATAGTGCGATAGGTTAAGTGGCTATCAGGAACCACAACAGACAGCGCTTCCTGTTGTTAAGCGCGTGGCCCTTGCCATGGTGGAAATTGTACAACACACCCCGCCCCCTTCCCCGCGCTAAATGGAAACTTGAAAGATTTATAAGGTCAAAGCGTGAGAAAACATGAAATTTTTCAGCATTAAAATGTTTTAGTAAAAGCCCTCCTGGCAGTGGAGATCAATTGTAAAGTCCATTAGGCCAACATTAACGACAGGGTGTATTCGGACTATAGTATAATTAGCAATCGTGCATCGTCTTCTCGTTTATCTCTCTTCTTAAACTATATAGTTGCGTATTAATTGTACCCCTGCGTGAAGAACTAGATCGGACATGGCTCCAATATTCATAATCAAAGGACATTTGCAAGCGAAAAAAATTGCGTTGAGTAGTGTGGAATGTTGCAGGCAAGATGTCAGATAATGTTATTGTGGTTTTACGACATTACTCAATGTGCAAATGTTATATGAAAGTATCGATAATTTTGTTAATCAATATTGTTGATTCGAAAAGGCATGGTCCCACTTGTGTACAGTAACTCCTCTATATGTGTTTAACCACTCGTTGGTAGGTCAATGGGAGTATAGGGAGAAATCCAATTCAGCAATACCATAAGGCAAAAATCGATTAAACTTACATTATGTGCAACTTGATAGACTCCTAGGTTTTACCAATGACAACATCATTCTTCATTAATAAGTATATTAGTTACCCTTCAGATTTAGTTCAAAACATAACATAATAGTGGTTAGTAACATAGAGTCGATGTGCAAAGGCAAGTAAGTAAATCAAATTCTATACAAATTAACCGCAATAAAAGAACGCCAACATACATAGTGATTCACCAATGGCAACTCGTTGTAGCATCATGAGGGACGACCGGTACAAAGTTAGGATAAAACAGGATGAAAGTGGGTAGGGGATGGAGATTGGAAGGGGGGGGGGGGGGGGGGTTGGATTTTTGGTTGTAGTAGTTAGATTGCATTGCATGTTATCAAGATCATATTGTTATGTATATGTTCATAATAAGCAACAATATTGTAATTGATAATGTGGAGTACAAGTGGAAGTGACTGCTGTAAACCAGCGTTAACCACCAGCAAGCTATTCAACCAAATTCATAGTGCGTCATTTACAACCTCAAACCGTACAGTTGGAGAATGATTCAATGTTTATGTTAGGCTTTTTCACAAGGATATATTCTGTGTACAATTCTTACCGCTACTGGCAGGGCTTAGTACTGTACATTTAAGTCGGTGTTAATGTATTTCACCAATGGTGCCTTTGATTGCTGTCAGGTAATATTGAATTGATCTGGTGTTGAAGGAAGATTAACTGAGGGAAGAGAAAATAGATTTGGAGTTTGAGCTGTGAGATGTTGCCAATTATTTTGAGACCACGAACGATTATCTTGTGGAACGAAAAAAACAACTAGAGGGGCTTGTTAGCGGGTGTGAGATGAAGATTCCGGATATATGGGCTACACGTCCACAAGGTGTCACTCTCCAGAATAGACTCAAAGCGGTGGATCGCCACGCACAGCGTCGACACCTTACCCTATGTCACGTTAATTAACCAGCAAAATAACGTGGCGAAGTCGGGTTAGTTATGGGCCTTTTCCCACGGAAATGTGAATCTTGCACTCCGTTGGTTTGTACTTAAACCAAACAAGATATATAAAGCATAAGAGATACATTCCCACAGAATAGTTGAATACAAAGAAACAAAAGAGCGCACTGTACAAATACCAGCATATAACTATTTTAAGCTGTGCATAATGTTTTGTTCTTGGAGTTCTTATGTTATATAACTACATGAATTGTTAAGATTGTCAGGCCATGTGCGACATTGTACTGTAGCATCGCCATTCACAACACATGCATAAATTCAATGCACGACGTGTATACTCACGGTTCATTGCATTGCATGGATTGTTGCAAAATGGCTGAAATTTCAGAAGCCAAATAAACGCACACTAGATTTAACACTATTCCCGACCTTGGGTAGACTGGCATTCATGTAAGCACAAAACAACAACCATTATTCTACAAAGAAATCCATTAGCTTCAATAGAACGTTAGCAGCCGAACTGGCGTTTCTCCTCCATTAGCGCATCAGTCATGTAGTCTTTGAATTGCCGAGCTCGCTTGGCATGTAATACATTCTTATCTCACTAACACATAATACCTCTGCCCAGGGCGAGTTTATATTCTAGTAAATTGAAACGCCGTACTCACCGTTAACGAATGCATTCAGAATAAGCCGCTCAGGGATCCGTACGCAATTCATGACCATTTACTCATAAGTGAAGACAACTCGTTTTTTGATCATGAAGCCATGTGAAATGTACGAAGAGTTTTAAGATGAAGTAATGATCGGCAGTTCAATACTAGCGGTAGGAATTGTCAGCTGAAATGCATAAATCGCCTCTTTGGTTGGATGAGGGAATGAATGCAGAGATTGACTACAAATATTAATATTGACACTTTTAAATTTCTTTAATTCAATTTCAATGCATAAACGTGATATCATTGGGTATTGTGATCTAGAACAACAGCGTACGTGAACGCATACGTTTAGTATATACAGTGCATAACAAAGAGCTATCCGCATTAATCACTCAAGTCGCTCACATGTTCTCTTAAAGCAATGTAAAATTCCTACATTTATGCATTAATTGGCCATTAACGTTTTCATCGGATCTCATGTAGCCTCGAATTGCGAACTGACGCAACTCTATGTGGCTTAAGTTATAGCATGAACACTCAATGAATCGACATGCTTACTCATTGCGGGCGACACAATGTGCTGCTTGGTTACAACTATAAACCTACGTGCCGTGTTAATCATATTGAGTTTGCAGTTGTGGCACAAAATAAATAGGATGTTTCTCCTATTCGCCAAATGCTGCAAATATACAGCATGACGAAGACGTCGACCGCCTCATAGCAACTCAGTTAAAGTGGAAGACATTGGGCGCTCACCGACCACTAAAGCGATTTATAACACAGTGATAATATCTAATGTAACCGGAACAACGATGAACGCTGTACATCACCGTAGGATGAAAGTACAATTATGAGCGACTAGCGAGAGGCACTGAAACCCAATCACAGGCAAAGACGTAAATTAATTCATATCATGTGCTGCATATCAGAAACACTTACCAACATATAAAAAAAAAAAACAATTTATATTAGCAGCAATCAATGCCATCGAAATTATATGTGCAGTGGGTAATGAATTCACCATGAATTACCCTAACAAGCTAGCATCAATCTATGCGAGCTGGACTGAACAAACATGGCGTATGGTCACTGAAGTCAGACACATTAGCTCCCCACTCTCATGGCTCTGTCAAGGTATAAGCCCTTACTACTCTCCCGACAGGGATGGCTAATTCTCTTGGAGTACATCGAATGTGTTTAGGCTTAATGGCCTTCGATAGAGCAATCAATCTCTAGGGCTCGATTTACATTAATTGTGCGATTTACATTATGTTTGCTTTCGGTTAACGTGGTGGTGGTGGTAATTGGTTAAATCCAGCCGCACCTCAAATACGTAATTCAACCTTTAACAGAACGCGAAATGTTGAGCCTCTCATTTCATGCAGGGTTTCACGATAAACTTTAAATCACGCGCAGTAATATGATCAAATAATACGGGTGTTGTAGGCCAGGAATATGCGGTCAGCTGCTGCGTTAAATCGCAAACATCAACGTAACGAGAATGAATGGAATATTAGAATGAAGTTGCAACGCACGTAATGTGAGTGAATTGGAAAAGTGTGACTAGTGTTTGATGTTTCTAATGTTTAAACATACATAAAAAATAATAACCCTAAGCGCGCCAAAAAGAGTGGGAAATAATGGCATGACACTACAACGGTCTTAATCATGTTTAGAGTGACCGGTTTCGTTGCCCATTGTCTCAGCCAATAATCAATCATATATAAAACGCCAAGCAAGGGATGAAGAACAGATTGGACGCCATCTTACTCACTATGAATATGCTGAAAGCATACATACACATAAAAGAACTTGCCCGTTATTTTGATAAACGTTCCTAAAAACGGCCTACTTTGGGATGAGAATATTAAATAGGCAGGCAATAGAAGCCTAGCTGATCGCTTTAATATGCACAAAGACGACACTGCATTCAGAGAAGCTTTCAACTTACATGAGCACATCGGCTGCTGCAGAATCAGTTTCGAATTCCCATAACGCCTCTAAGTGTTAAGGTATTGTTGATCCTTCTATGGGTAGTTTATCACATTGCAAGCAAAATGCCAATATGAAGAGACAACATATCCGGTGTTAAGACGATTCAAGGAAGCTGTACAGCGTTGCAATATCATAGGTGTTTTAGTTGGGTGAAGTGTTCATGTGTAAGCAGTCCGCGTACTCGCGGGATACTGCGATTAAAATATCTCAAATTGCTCTGCCACAGCACAGAGATTTGCATGTCCATGGCTCTACTCTGTCTATTCGCTAAACATATACAGAGAGGCCCGCGCAGGTGAATGATTATTAATGGTTCAACGTCCATGCGTCAAGAATAGACTTACATGTTCATCACATAGCCAGACGATAGGCATTGTTACCATACCGCTATAGTTATGCAATGCGTCGGTCCCACGACTTTAATTGAGCCATTAAATAATGAAAAACATCTCTCACAATATTTACTGTGCACGTATATTTACTGTTGAAAACCTCAGCGCCATAGGTTATGGTGGATGTCAGTGGAGCCCTGAAAGTAGTGGCGTGGCACAATTAGCTGAAGAGGGTTATGTACTTCTCAATTGTGAGGCTATATAACATGTTCAATATAAGAACGCATTTGAAACGACCTATTGCTTGATGACAAACGGCCTTATATGTTGTCACAACCAGATTTCAAAAGCACCGCGTTATTGATCCAGCTATACATCTAACTTATCTGAATACCATATTAGCACGTAATAACAACGTCTGTCACACTGTGAGATTCTTTGGGGATTAAGCCATTTACAAATCACGCAGTAAAACTACATCAATGTTATAATGATACTTATTAGCAATCAGTCAAGAGAACATTACATAGTGTTTTTGAATGTTCCGCCCTAGATAGTAACATAATGCCATAGTATAACACAACTCGATCTAACTAATGGTCGGGCATCTGACACTGGTGGGAGGATAGCGTCAGATAATTTGAAGAGGTTCGTGCAATAAATGATGGTTAAATATCAGATAAGCAATACCTAGTGATATAGTTAGCATGTATATGTTTTTACCTTGTGCGTCATATTGAATACTTAATATCCGCTAATAAAGATCCCGTAGCTATTGAATGGTTGTTTTTAGGCCTAAGATTCCGTGACGAAGCGTATTGCAAACTATTCTTTATTTCACATTGTCGCTAAATTGCTTCAGCAATATTCGAAAGCATATGACAGCGATCTAGATTGAATCTACAATCCTAATACTATGTGTAACTGATCCGGTGCATTCATTGGCACACAAGTATCACTTAGATAACGATATATAATCTGTACGCTTACATGCAGTGTTATAAATGTCTGCTGACTGGTCTGCAACTATAAGATAAATATTACACATGGCTGCTTGAATCATCTAAACATGGATGCAATAACGGATAATTATGTCAATAAGATGCGATGAGTCGGAGAAGTATTTCTGACAGCTCTTATTCATTGAAATTGCGACCGAAGCTGTCCCCTTTTTGGATTTTACTTTAGTGTTTACAGAATCACTCATTAGGAATAACCTGTTCATTCAACGCTTTTTAATATTTTCGTAAGGGGGCAAATATACATTAATGTCTGCTTATATTGCTTATTGAAGTACAACAAATGACATCGATTTATCTCCCATCATCAATACAATGTTTTGGATTAAGAATCATGGTAAGGTGCGGACTCCATCTTTGTCACGATGATGTATAGCCATCCGACACCGTGCACGATTCAACTTGCAAACATGCGTGGACACGGTAATTTGCCGGTCATACATGATGAGTGTGATTCAGGCATCATGTTGTGAAATGGAAATACTGCAGGGAGAACCCTACCACACAATCACGTCCCCGTACCATCTCCATTATCATATATATATGATCTAGTTGCATTGATCGTAGTCATAAAATGGCCTCCCCTGGGTGATGCTCTATGCCTTAAGGTTTTGATTATACTTAAGGTCACACACAATCTAGCGAGTTAACAGGTGATTTACATCAAGATTGATTACCTATCCAGTGTTTGAACACAATGGTCTTCACATTTATTATATACAGCTTAACATTTCTACAATATCTTAAGTTATAACAATGCCCAATAATTGCGCAGAGTGGTACGAAAATAGCGTAAGTTGTCGAGTTAACCGATAAATCTTGATAGTTAAGATGGGAGATGAAATCAAAATGATGGTTGATAAGAGCGGTCTGTATAATGCGAGCTCCGATGAACCATGATCACAAGGTCGGTATATATATGCAAATTCGTTGATCCGAGGCCGGGTTTTTCGTGTATTTATGGTCGGGGAGTACAAATATTACGATTTTGCTGATACATACGTGGTAGAAATGAATATAGCAACCGCCAATATGACGACTATAAAGTCAGCATAATGACTTATTATTAACATGTGTCCATGTATGTTAATATTAATGTAGATTGACGTGGTTATGCTAGCCTCTGTAATGCTATGTTTAAAGAAGCTGTCTAGATGGAATGCATTGTGATTCAATCGATGTAAATTGCAGAGCTTATTTTCAATGCATATCTAATCATTAAACGAATGCGGTCGCGTTGTAATTTCTCGATTCAGTGAACGATGAATTCAATAAATTGTATAGGATAAAAGGTGTCAAACGAAATCGAAGGATTAAGTTGTCATTGGATTGCAAAGCGACTCGATGCTCGCAACTGCGCCCCAGACTTTCCCATCAAAAAGTAATTGTATGTTTGTATACTTGATATTTTTGCTCGAGGTTATCGCAGAAGAAATTCAAGTTTATTACGCGGTTTGTCATCGAGTACGTGTTTCACATTGCTGCGTTGAGAATTGTGATTGTCCCATGGTATGTACATAGATTGATGTTCCTCGCGCGTATTAGGCAAACGACCCATGTTATACAGGAAGCTAAATATGCACCAGGGACAGCTTGCACAATGGATAGTTTTCCAGCCTGTAACGAGTTGTTCGTATTCCTGCATTCCTAGAGAGTTCGCTATTTGTGTCAGTAAGGTAGTTTTGGCTAATCACTTTACAGAACCTAGAGAGCCCGAACATGCCTCGTATATGACAAAATGGTTAATGTAGTAATGTATTGTACGCAAACGGTGAAATGCACGCCAGGCTTGTTCACTTTAGCTTTTAACTTTTGCTTATAACTTCAATCTCAATAATAGTTCGATGTTTCAGCAATTACTAACAGCTTTGAGTGCAGTAATCCTGGTTCATTAAGTAACATTAGGTTAATTTAAAACTACTTTGGATAAGTTTTGGACAAATCAGCATTTGCTGCCGAAATTAAAATACATAATAGCCGTTTTTATTCAACGCTGTCGAAGTCCATTTGTTTATTCGATATAATCATATCAAGATATCGAGGTCACGTTGTGCGTCAAAGCAGGCACGCAAAACAGCACATTATATCACAGAGATGTTTCTCACCAAGTTCATTATATTTTGCGAATTACGGCATGCCAACAATTGCCCGTCATTGAGTGGTTACAGCCAACAAGCGCTCAATGCGCCCCATTTAATGTTTGTATTGTGTTTTTGGTAGAATGCTTTTGGCCATTTTGGTCGACTACAAATTCCAGAGTAGAGAATGGTTTAGGTCACATAGACCCTACAAATCTCGCAAGTTCCCATCTAGTGCAAGAGTAATCGAACAAGTTTCGCCATAGCTAAGGCCGCGCCCTTAACAACAGGATGCGCTGTCAATTGTAGTGCCTTAGTTACTTACGCCCCACATAATAAGAGAGCATAAAGCAGAGCAAGTGCGGTGGTTGCCTGGCAAACAGGGGCCAGTTGGTGTCTTTCATGGATGTCACACGGCGTAGGGTAATTTAAGGTATAAAACTGCATTACCAAGAATAATATCCGATTGAGCTTGTTATTCTAACCAACTTTAAAAGAAAAACACCAGACGGAACAATGAGCATGCAACACCTGGACCTCGCATACTCATCGAAACTAAGTTTAAATGTATGTGTGTCGAATGATTATTCAAATCTTTAACACCCAACTGCAGCTCCATCTCTAATTACAATCGTATTGTGAATCATTATCAGTCCTTCTTTGTTCATTTCAAATTGATTTATGATCACTCTGCATACATGGACAATATCACGAGGCTACGTCAGCATATGTAATAGAACTGTTCATCGCAAGCCCAGTGGGGTGTTAGTTACGGTGACAATCGACGGTACAACTGAAGCTAGTTGCGTGTTAGCTTATTTGAGAAATATGACACTAGGTGGCTACATTTAGCTTACGAGAATTTACCTACGGTATCAGTGTATAAAATGGGCCCGCATGGAAACCCTGCAAATGTTTTTTTCAGTATTTTACAGATATATCGATCAGGGATGAATATAAAAACCATTATGCTGTGGTGTTGTCACTTACTCTGCTGGTTATGGAGAAAGGACTGAACAAAATTTCGAAGGCTGGTTGATATGACAATATAGAATGCTGTGATGAGTGTTGCTTTTGTAAGTTGCGTGTTTGCTAACGAAAAGGTATTGATATTTTAATTGTTCCTAGTCGTGGCCTTTTGCAAAAAGTCACGCTTAATGTTTGGTATACAACATAATTGATTATTTGTGCATTAGTGAAATGCGACTATCCACATTCTATATTTGTTAAATGATTTCGCTGAATATAAGCATATTGACATCTTCGACTCTTAAAATATAACTGTAATTTAACATGTGTAAGCAGTCGCACTTTCAAACTCACGGATGAAGCTATAGAAGGATCATCCTACTTTATATCGTTAGATTCATACACCGAGAGAGTTTAAACGATGTATAAGGGCTACTGTAGCCTTTTATTCTTTCTCCAAATCCGCTTAAGTTGGATGCGGAGAGCCTTTCTGACAAACATTGTGCTATGATTGTAAACATATATGCTGTTAATGGTGAAACTTTCGTGTAATATCGCACATGGTATGCAATGCAATTCTTGAAGTTCTATCACGCACGGCTGATTATATGCGAAATATTCAAAGATGCGCTAGTGATGTAGTTGGACTATCTCTGGTTGGTCGATCAATGCGATTTGATTATTTGGAACATGGAAATCGACCAGAGCTTTTTTCAAGGCGTTCAATGCGTCTTGGCATTCTGGTGACCAAGCGAAGGATTGATTCTTCTTAGTTAGTTCACAGCAAACGAACTTTCTCTTGGGTGCAGCCTCATGTTGGCATCATTTAACCGTGCAAATATCTCCCGGAGATGTTTAAGATGCAGGTCATGTGTAGGTGAGATACAACCGATATCGTTGATGCAGGCCGTGACGTATTTGTATTGTATGTTAGGCAACAAAGGGTACATACGGAGTTAAAACAACCCTGGCGCGTTCAATATGCCCTCGGGCAAAGCTCAATACCCGTATTTCCCCGAAATTGTAATGAACATCATGGAATCCATGAGACCAATCAATAACTGAAAAGTACCGGGTTTTGTTCTCTTTCACAAACAAACACTTCATGTAACCTGGGAATCATAATGACTTGAGGGATGGTTACCGCACTACAGCCTATATAATCAATCACGAGGCCAACGCCAGCTTTCGGAACTTAAATAGCCGGCGAGGACAAGGTGTTAGTGTTAAACAATCTAACTGGAAACGCGGTCTTCATTTATAGGTTTTGCCGCACGGGCTTACTGAATACCTTTAGTAATTAGTTGCGAAAAAACTGAACATTCACCTGTTGTTTCATTTTTGGTATTACGGAAAAGATTACCTGCAAATATAATTTCAGAAAAGGGCTCAATTGTAATATTCTGTACAGAGTATACAGGATCAATGGTTGCAAATGGAATGTCTAAGTACATTTGGGAGTGAGATTTGCTTAATTCCACAAAAGCAGCTGATAACCTTTGGTTACGTACACATAAAGGTAAAGTAATGGTTCCAAGAGTTATTATCTGAGTGTTGTTGGCAAATACCCATTTGCTAATCTGGTAATGCTGATAGTAATTTGGCCAATACGTCTATAGATCCGCTTCTGGGTCGACTTAAGCTTTGTGTAGCTTAGTTGATAGCCTTATGATCAACTCTTTTTGGTGTAAAATGCGAATGCTGTTCTTACTTGTGGTCATTGATGTGGGTCCGATGTCGTCACTTTTAAGGTCTGGTCCGTTACTCTCTGAGTCAGCAACGGGCGATGGTAGTTTCCCTAATAGTGGCAGATTAAACTAGCATGCCCTAGCTCTCGGACAGCAAGCAGGAGAAGTTGATGTCTGAGCGGCATTGCTCTTTGTTATGCCCGACTTTGAAGCATTGGTAACAGAGGGTTTCCTGCCCGCAACTCTTCGCAGAGTGACACTTTCTGTTGCAGATGGAGCATAAACCGCTACAGGAACCGTTTTCGCAATGGCGGCTAAAGGCCGTCGTCGCAATCCCGAGAGTAATCCCGGACGTAATTGCGGCCTATGGACGGATCCGTGGTTGTCACGGCCGTATGATGCGGTCGTTTTCCTCCCTGTACCTGCTGCCTCGCTCGTCCAATCGGTTTGAAGCCAGGTTGCTGTCGCATAATGGGCTGCGCTGGTATCTGCCGTAACTGTGGCCTGTTGTAGGGGGACGCTCGCTCTCATCACAACTTACATGTTTCTGAGCCATGGAAAGTTGCAGAAGACGCATTTGTTTGTTTGAGGTCCTTCATGACTTGTGCCTATGGAGAAAGTGGTGGAGGCAGAGAGTAGCCTCGCGTGATGGTCTCTAATCGAGCAGGTGTGTCCGATACCGACGGGGATGAGTGTTTGAGGCGGCGAGTCACCTGCTCCGCTTCGATTAGGGTTTATAAATGAAATCGGGTGCTTCTTGTTACTTGGAGTGGCAAATAATTGGAAAATCAACGCAGTGAAAGGAGTAGAGTCCTTGTGGTTTATCGAAGTTTAACAGTGTACCTTAGCTGGTATCTCGGTCAGAAAGTTTAACAAGGGTTGCAATCCCAATCCGACGCCATCAACTCTGCTCGGACAACTTCCATATAAAGTGCATGAAAATTACTAAATCCTTGATGAGGTTTCTGTAAAGCTCAAGCACTCATTATTCTTATCCAGAAAGCATTCGACGTTTTGACACATGTGTTGTACACAATCATTCTATGGTGTGGTAAGGAGCAGGTGTAGTGAAGGTTAAGCGGCGCCCGAGATACCACCCATGATTGATGTACGACAAAGTCCAATGCAACCAAGACAGCTGATAGGCCACCTGATAATGTTGGCTTAAAAAACTTATTGCCCGTCGAACAATGTGGTGCGTTTCAAGAATGTCAGTATGCTATCCTTCGTCGGTTTGCAACTATGAGGAGTATCTTCGTTATCCCCTCCAGCCCGGATAAATATAGACTGACACCATACCAATGGTCAAAACTTGTCCATGTCTACTGTTGATAGCATGTCAACGTGACGAATGATACCTGCTCTTCATAGGCCATCCATGTAAGCCTGAAACCACATTGCGTTACTTGTTTGTTAAATGAACATTTGATCAATATATATATATACATATATATATATATATATATATATATATATATATATATATATATATATATATATATATATATATATATATATAGGATATATATATTGATCAAATGTTCATTTAACAAACAAGTATATATATATATATATATATATATATATATATATATATATATATATATATATATATATATATATATATATATATATATATATATATATATATATATATATATATATATATATATATATATATATATATACATTAGCGTTTATGATATCCACTCATCAATCCCGTCTCGACGCAACATAAATCCTAATGAGTTTCGCCAGCGGAGTTCTCTTTGCTTGGATACGTGTAAGTCGTGGTCGGCGAACGAATGTTCAGTTATATGTATATATATATATAAATATATATATATATATATATATATATATATATATATATATATATATATATATATATATATATATATATATATATATATATATATATATATATATTTTTAAAACGTCAATATTTTCCCTATAACCATATATACTTTGGCCAAATAGTCGAAATAATGTTAAAACATGACAGTTGAATAGGTATTTTTGAAGTAATAAGATATTTAATTTATTTTAACATTTTATTACCGAAAACCCCTTTTTTTCTCATAATTCATCTATCTCAACATTTAATTATATTGCAAAACACTGCTTATCGTTCATGATGATCACAACAACAATAAATATTACATTTCTAATCCATGATGGATGAAAATGATTGCAAAATATCGGAATCCTGCAAATATACGCAAATATATATGGGCACGAAAGGTTGTATTAGTGCGTATAAATAAGCATCTTGACCATTCGTGGACGACCTTTAGAGGACCAATAGTATATATTAGGATTAAAAAGTGTAAAAAATATTCTTATTTGCATTAATCATTTTCATTACATCAATCAATATAAGCGCCTTAATAATTATTAATAAATGACAGCAAAAAAGCACTTAGCACTTACAAAATTTGTCCACGAATGGTTGGAGTCAACGATTGGATGTAATCGTCACCATATATAAATATATATATATATATATATATATATATATATATATATATATATATATATATATATATATATATATATATATATATATATATATATATATATATATATATATATATATATATAGATATATATATATATATATATATATATATATATATATATATATATATATATATATATATATATATATATATATATATATATATATATATAAAGTACTTACCGGTTAACTGGATATCTTCGTTGACATTGACAGATGAAATGCGACCCAGGGGACTTAAATATACATTGATTTATATGCCGTTTCCAGAGGAACAACCGCTGTGTCTATTAAATCTTCTAACAAGCCGATAAAAAGATGGAATATCTCCTACATATATGAGCAGCCTGATCATGACTATAACATAACATCTGGCAAGAAAGTAAGAATATAACCAACCTGTCTTTTCTTATTTGATCACACCCGTACAACAAATGGATTAAAAATCTGACCGAATTCAGCATTCACAGCAACTTGTTAATGCAGTCACATTTACCCTTATGAAAGCAATAAGAGGATATAGATTAAGAAATGGTCTATAATACCGAATCGCTTTTTTGACAAATCACAGATTACGTGCTCAGAACTTTATATCTCCGATAGGCAGCATATTCGAACTACAACGCTTTAGCATTCAATATTATAGTGCCTCCCTGTGGCATTATACATCTTTGATAACGCTATATGCGGAAAGGTTCATCAAACGATTTTTGTGTTTATTGATCCACTCTGAATTCATTGACAAATTGGAGTCATCGGGCTGTTCCATAAAGAACGCTTGGTATGTAACTAACTAAGATTATGCTAGGTCGAACAAGAGCTGCATTCACTTGACCTTGTTGAACTAATGCTTCATTGTGTGCTTCGGAGCCTTACTTTTGCTTGCCCAGTCAAACCGTGTCTATGGCAAAGTACAGACACCCCCTCATAACCACACTACACAAACTATGACATATAAGTATTAGGAGCACATCAAACCTCATCAATTGCTTTAAAACATGAATCCACTTACGAATATAATATTTAAATATAAAATAGCGATTGCGTCACCACGCTCTTTGTACGGTAGACCACTGTGTGTAAACTTGGAGACGAGGAAGCGGTCGATATTGCTATTACCAAGAGAATTAATAGCTGTACCGTTTGGTTTCATTTAGTCTTTGAACCTTTTGGTTTTTGTTATCGAAGCTTGGCAATTCTTCAACGAAATGGTCACCATTTACTCCACTTATATTTACGTTCAAAACACCGTTTGGCAACAATAAAAATGTGCATGATTGCGTCTTGTTTAAACGCTAGAGGATTCATCAAGCTAGAATGTCGTTATTGCATTAGCCTAATTACTTCCAAACATTGCTTAAATTGGCGTTGTTATCAGTTCGATAATCTTTTTTCGTCGAAATAATTATTTGCATGTAACCATAGGGAAGAAACCCTTTTACCAGACTGAGCTCATCTGGCATATCAATCAATCATTTTGCGGCAGCAGCATGTAAATAACGCAACTATATACGCTGGGAGATGCATATCGTACAATTACTAAAAATATGGTGAGCTACAGGATGTACCGTGTTGGTAATCCTTTACATATCGTGTAGAAAAAGCATTCACCGCACGTAGCCCTCTACAACCGCTTTAACTTCATAACCAAATCCGTTCCGACCGATTGTAAGTCAGCTGGGTCGTCTAGTACATTCAAAACTGCACACTCTTACATACACAGTAATGCCATATATTTGTCATCGACTACAACTTGACAAAATCGTTGTTAGAGGCGATGGAATTCCCAACAGGTTTAGCACACATAAGTGCTCGATTGCACAATTGAAACGTCTCCGAGGGACATTATATAATAATTTATTCATATTCAATTTGATTAAAGTGCTATTAGCTATAATGGTGCGCTTATTATAGTGACGTCCGATAATCATGCCTCTTTACTACGATGGATTTGTGCTTTTTACTGCGCGCCTTGTACAAACTTGGTGTTGGATCATTTTACCCTTTAATTGAATATGATATATTTATGTTGCTGTCTTGATGTGAGGAATTTTGTATCATATCACAACTTTAATTTACATTGAAGAGTTATACGCTGTTGTGTTACGGTTGTTGTTGATTGCTTCCAAAACGTCGTCCACGTACGGTGACGTGCATTGGTCATGTGCAAGCTGCATGATTCTAATACCGCAGGATTTCACATTTAACAATGAACGGAGCTGTACCTTGAAACACTTATATGTAAATGGTGATGGACCAGTCTGGCATGGAATCTGAGTTGCCTGAAGGTGATATCCTCCAGTATTCGTGATTTTATGCACTGTGCCAAATGCACAAAACAGACAATGTTTTTTTTCGAATTTGTCTATCACAGGTGGGTTAAAATTAATGTTGTTTATTCTGCAGATGCACGTCTAGTCCTGTACAAGGCTAAGTTTGTCCATTGGCATATTGTGTACCTACAAGGCACATTAATATCATGCTCCTATCTACCTATGTTTGTAAATGCCTAATACTTTCCTCAGTGCAATGCTATTCCAATGCCAAACAGCCCCATGACCTAATTGTTATGGCTCAATGTCACAATTAGCTGTAAGCCATTATAACATCCTCGATGACGATATTATTAAAATTTGTGACGCATGTCAACATTCATAGCATACAGTGTATTGATTTGAGTCTTCAAAAAGATGTCTCTACGGACCAGGTGATTTATAATTGTTGAATGACGAATCATCATATTTACTGATAGAGACTGTATAATTGATTATTACTTCTCTTTTATATGTCTTGTATCTACTTGATGGACAGCATATATGTAAAAAAGGAACATTGGCACACTCACTCACTCGGAAATGGCTCATAAAGTTGCCCGCTAAATGTTGCTCCAGGGTCTGCCCCTAGACACAGTTCATGACACAGCTGAGGTTAGGCAATTTGTCTATATACATGTGTACACCCACCAACACATACAAACACACACACACACACACAAAAACACACTTATAAATATAAATAAATGGTCTCGACAACAATTCTGTAGAACGTGAATTTTGTCTAGCAGAGCTTCGCGATCGTAAGGCTAATGCGTAAATTACGATCGCGTGCTATGAAAGTGGATAGTCTTCAGGCGTGAGCTTCCTTGTGTACCCCGTCGAGGACAGTATCTGGACGATTCGTGCACCATCAGCTGCTCTTGGTATGATATATATGTCATACAACTGGATTCTTACATGTATAATCGATATTAGCTGCTCCCGCTTGGAAGGCAAATACGGCTTGTCTTTTCTGTGATACCCAGTGAGATAATAGACCATGCTAGTTGTGAAACTACATAAACTCATCTCCCTGGGTGCAACTTTCGGATGAGTTCTTCATTTTGAAGTTTTGAGGAACATCATCCTTTACTGCTGCAAATTGCATCATTGAGCTGTGGGACCAATGCCAAAGAAAAGAGCTCTTATTTGCATGCAATTAGACAAATTACCAACTCATATATCATGTTTGTGGTTTACCGGGTTTGACGTATGCCTAGTTAAATCGTCGATGCTAGATGTGGTATCTGCATTTCCCAGGCCTCTATAACCAGCAATAATGACTATGTACATGCTGGTGGTCTTAACGATGGCAACATACCCTGATCCACTCTTCATTCTTCAATATCAAAATAACTGGACACATCAATGCGAAATATTTTTCACATTTTGGTGTTGCACCGATGTCAATAGCGACATATTAAGGTGTTTATGGACAATATTATAACTGTTGTGCTAACGAGTATGTACGACGGCAACAGAACCCGATCGCTGTCTACAGAGTCTCCGTTCTTCATTTTGGCGCATCTCATCCAACTGTGACAGCTGGAAAACAAATATTATCTGTTTTAAAAATGTACCATGAAATTATTCTCTGATAGGCGATGCATAATGGCTGTATATAGCCAAGATCAGGGAGACCACTGGCTGCACTACACTTGGCATCAACATTCATTACCGTCAAAAACACTGTGACCTGACTCAGGGGTACCAGAAATAGGCCATTCTAGGGGAATTATTTTGTTCGGAGAAGAATATGCCTCGACAAACAAGTTGAAAAACACACCAATGGTATTTTTGGTACCTGTGAACAACACAAAATATTGATTGACAACGCCTGGGTTCGGCTGTGCACTACACGGCATCCAACTGCAGCCACACATCCAATGATCAATTTCACTAATGACGTGATTCGAGCTGTTTCAATTATTATGGGCAACGAGCTATGTTCATGCAGCTGACGTTGCCAATCGAGTGAAGCAGTACTATAATTGCATTCTTCTACCAGAGTGTGTGTAACATATTTATGCCTGAACGGTATGTAACATATGTCGAAAGCAGCCTATCGTTTAAGTCACATACCTTACCATGATTAGCCCACCAAACAACGACATTTGGTTGCATACCACTCTATATATTTTCAGTCTGCAAAATCATATAATATCAGCATGGCAGCATAGAACTACGCCTATGCTATCAAAGAGCATAAACGCTATCTCCTGCTAGCATTATGCCATCGAATGAACACGAAGGCTTGCCAATGGACGGCTCTCTAACATAGATCGCGCTAGTGTGGAACGATGCTAATACATTGAGTCGGTTGAGGAGCTGTAGATGCAGTACCAGGCTGTAAATATATGAGTGTCATCGATAAGTCGCGGGGAGTCAAACGTATCAGTCATATTATTTGCGTTCTGTATGATATTGAAGAACTGTGGTGCCTCAGCAAGAATGGACAAATCATGCGCGAAAAGGCATCACTAACGATCGGCGTATTTTGTGTCCGTCGCATACATTCTGACCATCTGTAAGTTATTGATCGAATGCACCTTCTCGCACATATTGCAAAGTCACCAAGGGACAATCACACAACCGTTCCTAAAGGACACCACATATATTAACCCAGATTCGTCATGCTTTAAGAAACCAACAGACCGCAACAAATAAATCTATATAATGACAAGCTGATTGCTGGAATTGACGATTGCGTATATTGTAATTATGCTGACAATACTGGTAGCTGCAATAAATGTATTTGTTATTGACGGCCAAGGTATACAAAATATCTCAACGTTCAATAATGCATTGTTCATGTCAAGTTCATAAGGTAATTTATATACCAATCATGCCGTACCCTGCATAAATCACTTCCTTCATCACACATTTACTGCAAATCACAGTAAATATTAGCGTTTGTCTCTTAATACACGGTCCACACAAAACCCATATTACTGTAGCAGTCAGAATCAAGTAAGCCCGTATCCAAATTACGAATAACTGCTGCGTTCTCTACCAACACAATATTATAGTTACGTGAAACCCTTATTCAGATCATAATGAAGGCAACGATGTCTACATTGAATATGCTGTTAGGGGGGTTTTGGATGATGACTAATACAATTTTTTTCATGTTTATGATGGTGGTTAAGGCGTCGATAATTCAAGCCGTTAAATGTTATGGGGTTTGATCGCCGTTATTTCACTCCATATTATGACAGCATATGCGAGGTTGCATGGACACTGCTATGAGCTAATCCAGCGGCACTAAAGTTTCAAACTTATTTGGTGGGGGAGAGCGTGTGGGGGGCGAGGGGTTTCTGAGAGAGTGGAGAGCGTCGTTTGGCATGTTATACATTGTTAACTTATTCACGGTGCACCTGGCCGTGGTAAATAAATCATCAATCCACTGAAAACGCCTCACTGACCGCTAGCTAACATATTCAGTAGAAGAAGCAGCAAATATTAACCCGAATTTATGACCACATACGCATCAACAAAGCCAATACGATACCAGCCATCAATTTAAAACCCGCTCCTGGAAGCTTCTGCGCTGACAAAGCATAAGAAATAACTTATATCCAATTACGGGTGTCATATAACGTGACCAGTCTGCACCATAATCTTTGTGTGCAGCAAACGTAATTGTCAATCACACTTGTTACTTCAGGTGTATATGAAGGCACCGTTGATTTCACTGAATCAGATCTAGTTGTACATCTCATCTATCACATCTTCTAAAGCATTGGTCACAATGAGCAGATGGCTGTTAGTGTTTAGAGTAATTGACGCTAAATATCAAACCACCGGGGCTGGGCACATTGCTCTTTGGGATTGCACATCTGCACTAAGCAGACAATACTGCCATCCCTTTGCGTGTATCGATTTTAAAATATGCAAATACACCTGTGTTCGCCTGGCAGCACGGATGTGCCGGATCCGAGCATGCAATTAATTACACATTCATGTCTGATGGCAAAGGCAAGCAATATTGCTCAAAGTTTGATTATATGTTACAACGTTCTTATCAGCGCCTTGGACATGTTGCACTCTATTCGAATGACCCCAGTTTAAATCAACTCCGATGAACCACACCATATATGAACTAAATTCTTAAACATTACATATACACACTCAAATAAGCATACCCTACTAACCAACATGTTCCCCTAGTTCGCCAACATATTACACTCTGTGTTCAACCTCTACGTCGATGGTATCAATTTATGTCTATTTGACCATCATTACCGCTATGTGAAGTGATGAGGTGAATTTACCCTACGTAAATATGTATACAAACTTTGCCATTACCACCTGGCATCTTGATCTAGCCTATCGCCTTAATAATAAGAAATAGGTCAGTGGATGGGACCGCATGACATCGGAGCTCATTTGATCATCTCTCATTCATTGATCATCAACAACAGTAATATGCAAAACTGTTTTTCACGCCCATATATATGTACCGCAATTATCCTTGTCACATGGATGACTAACGTGCTGTTAGTATCCTAACAAGAATCTAATAAAGAGTGTGCCAGGTTGCAATGAGTTCCAAAATTAATGACCCGAATAGCGCATGAGCTAGGTATTAGCCCTACGGCTGCATCATACCAAGATAAGTTGATGGTCTGTCACGATTCCATGCTAATGTCTGCACCTGTCTAATCAATCAGCGGGCACGAGTGCGGCTGGTTCTTATTTGCACGTGCAGGTAGTGAATAGCGATTGCTAACTCATTTGTCTAGACTACCATGCTTTCCTTTTATGGTGTGTGGTTCCGATGTGCTCGTCATTAAGTGCCAGTACCATCGGCTTTCAAAGGTCCTACAAATATATTCTCCCTCTGCCGCACATACTGTACCACTTCACCAATGACTCTTATGTTAGGCATTATATGTCTGGCACGAGCAACGATCCCTAGTTTAACTGAACCACAGCAGGTAAACTATTGACCGCAGAATATTAAGAGGAATTCATTGTTAACGTATCATCAATGGTCATGCAATTTCTGTGCATATATTTTCGCACCTCAAAATTTATTGCCTGGCCAACTGGCTTATTCCATTTAATAGGCATCCATTCCTTTACAAACACAGATTTGAACGAAATCATTCCTTTACAACCAAATTCATTGCGCAAAGTATTGTTTTCCCACAATATAACGACCTTAGTAAGGCTTCTGTGGCCTACATCGACCTCTTTAAAGGTATTAATGAGCGGTACGAGCAGGCCACGTACAACTGGTAGGCTACTGAATACCGAGATGTACTCGTTAAGTAAAACAAGTCGAACTGTGTGCTGTAGTGCAACGCAATGGGTAAATGGCCAACGCACAATGTTTGGTTGAAGTGACGAGCACATAACGGTGAAGTACATTAAGCGATAACTTAGTATTATTTTCAGAAGATAATTAAATAAAAAATACGCCGCGTCTTTGGCAACAAAATATGTGTGCACCAACTTATCAATTCTAGCTACAGGCACCCATATTCCGAGCCAGGGGATGAGATAGTGGAAAAGCTTAAGAGATCTGAAATATTCACAATGTCAAGCATCTTATATTGGAAATCAATGCATTATATTATGGATAGGTTGCAACTTGTTTCAATATACTGGGTCATATAATGTGATCTGTGCATGATAAGCATTGGGTTTGATACAAATGAACATATAAGTACTCAATTAACGGCTTGCAGCTAGTTCTGATGCTGTTATGTTGCTGCAAATGAGGGTTACTGACGGTCGTTTACATGTAGAACGACGCCATGCTACGCATGTCGCGTCGCTGCAGTGTTATAACGCTACAGTGTATGCAATGAGTAGGCGGTCGGGGATTGCGTTGGGTATCTTGTGTTCGTATTGAATCATAAAATATTTTACGATAAGTAACGGGACGCATTTGGGTAACTGCATAATATCATTTAGGGACCCTACATCTGTTAACGGGTAGCCATAAATTAGTATGAGTAAGCATAGATCACAGAATAAATGTTAAATAAAGATATTAGTAACTTTTGGAGCCTTATTTGCCAGAAAGTGCATGATTGATAAGTGACCTTAAGAATCGCCTCTGATGGATACATACTTTGCTTGGTGTTACCATTGAATGGGTACAGCTGGTGGCACAGAAACCGATACAACAGTACCACTGCCTTATTAAAGCAAACATTGTGCCTCAAGATGTATCTCAAACAAAGGGGTTGCTCACACCAGGCGCCATGATAAGCTCTACGACGTTAAATGTACAATATCAGTCATCGAATGGTGTAATGCAATTCACCGTGCGATTCCTGTTATCTTGTGGGTGCTGTCGAACATATACTGTTTAAGGTAGAACATGAGACTCGCTTGCTGCATACTCAACGGTTCATCGATCCTATAGTAATAAGCAGTATACTATGATTCGTAATATATTGAAGCTTGTTATAAATCTTGATCGGCACCTTCCCCATTCTGAAACATGATTGAGGTGCTGCTTGGTATGAGTTTAGCACATTAGCTGCTAAGCATATCGTCGCTGGCAGAGGTGTGCCGGACTATTTGGCAATCACAGCAAACCCCGCGCTTACATAACTCAAACCATAAAACGCGGCCTTTGTGTGCTTTTTAGAGTTTTTCTAGAGGATCTTACCATGGTAGAGAAGAAAATGATCTTGTTCTTCATTGTCTTAACAACAAGCCACCAACTCGTGTCCAGCCCTACCCGGGATAATACAATTTATATTTCAAAACGTACGCATTAGCGTACAATGATTTAAACTGCTACGCAACTCATCTTTATGTCGGCCCCTGCAAGCTTTATTATCCGGCAAAACACCAACTGAGCCTAGGAAATATCGAGCCATTGACCCGGCGTGACTAAATCAGCCGTATATTGTCTCAGCGCCCCACAACGTGTGAATCAACAATACGCACTATCTAAAGAATAACGGATGATTTAAATGTTCAGGAGATTGCCCAGCAGCTTAACTTATATATGTATTTTCGTTTTAGATAGACAGAATAAAAACGCCCGGACACCCGTTGCCCTGGCGATATCCCCTGTCAGTTAAACAGGATGTTAAACCCATCTGCTCAATTTACTCACATACACCATTCTAGTATCGTAAGATCAAAATAAAAACAACACCTATCATAATTAAAATGCGTACAACCCAATCCTTGATGTACTTTGAATCACGAAAACTATGATCTTTGGACAATGTGACCTGCGACAATTGCATCATTATTTAGACTCGATACGGAATATGTTAAAACTGCATGGCTGCCGGTAGAAAACATCAATTGAACACACAATTACAGCACCCTTATCAGCACAATCGGTTCTCTTTTCGTGGAAAGGGAATATCGTTTGAGGCAAGCATAAATTCCAAGATTATCGTTTTGCATATCTGCCGATTCTTTACAATATTGCGCGATTACGTCATTTATCATCACACTGCATCAAACAATATGTGTTTAGTGATGAGTGGAGCCTTTTTAGACTAGTGATGATGAAATATTCTTTCGCTAGGTTATATACAATGGAGATAGATGAAGCTTGTCATAAGTAGCGATTTTGATCATTCGCAACATTTTCACCGGATGTTTGTCGCTTATAAGATGCAGGTTGTCCGGTAGGCGACAGTCTGTGTTTGTATTATCCATTGTAAAACATTCCAAAGGCGAGAAGTTAGAGAGCACCTAGCCCAGATATGCCACATAAGTCCGGAATCGCTTCATAACGCGATACATCATTACACAAGGTGATGCAAAGGAATAATCCATAAACATTTATGGAACGAATATTATAGCAATTGACAAAATATTGAGCGTAAGCATTCGTCTCCCATAAGTACTGCTTTGCTGTCTTGTATTGTATTCTTACTTGACGCTCTGGCGCGCATATTGCAGAGGGATTGGTACGATTACCAAATCAGTATTCAAAAAAATAAAATACTAAAGAATTCACGATACAATGACGACAATGCAAAATGATTTAAATTCATTTATTACTTGAGGGTTGGAAGCAGTCGCTGCATCTTCATACCGAATATAGAGACGTCATGTTTGCAATGGATACAGTCTCATTAAGGTATAACAAAATCCATGCGCACAGCGACTTGCATGCATGAGCCTAAGTGGATTGTGATATGTGCAATATATAATATTGCATATGCAAGCGCAATGTGGCCCTGCTTTCAGGCTGGCAATTTTTGGCTAGCGACGGTACTGCTCTCCTGCCAACGAGTTAACAAAGACAGCCAATCATATATCAATATTGATAATGTAATACATTACAAATTTACGATGCAGAAACATTACGTCAGTAGATAAAGTTTTCCAATTACGATGACTTTGACAATTTTGATAGACACTTAAGGTAATATGATAACAACGAAACGTAAATCGCATGCTACGAAAAAGAAATTCGCGCGATAGTACATGCAGAAGGCCGCATACGTAACAACTGTATAGACTATGTTGGTACAAGGTACTAGTTTATGACACGAGGATCCCTTGAAGAAAGATTTATCATTAATGAGTCCTGATATTTAGTTATTATAAATATGTATTCAAACATTCCGTTCCAAGTTTTGCATCCCTACCTGCATATCTTGCATCAAGTAAAATAATATATCAGGTAAAATAATATAGCCACGTTGCGCTTTTACAGCTAAATGATGTACATGGATGATGTAATCCAAGTGAAAGCAGCAATATATTTGCGACAATTTCATACCGAAACGTATCAATGATGTCGTACGGGCGTCTAAGTATGGGTAAGATATATAATGCGATAGAGCATTTATCGTAAACCGAATATTGACGATTATTAATGACGATGAAGATATTATTGATGACAGCAAAGTAAATGCGCCGGGTATGACCACAACAATGATGGTTGTGACATCAAACAAATGCAATGAAAATACATGAAGGACATGATGCTACGCGATCTTATTATCTGTCTGATGAGGACTGTTAAATATTCAATGTTTGGCGCATCTTC